>ML814819.1:160630-190649 GCA_009831015.1 Picea engelmannii | reverse complement strand
TTTAATCTTAGATTGTAACACTTGTATGCTTTCCTTGTACTTGAGTAACCAACAAGTAATCCTTTGTCCACACGAGATTCAAACTTTCCCATTCTTCCATCTTCTCTTTTGATATAGCATTTTCTTCCAAAAACTCTGAAGTGCTTCACATTTGTTGGTCTTCCTTTCCATAGCTCGTAAGGAGTTTTTTCGGTGTTGTTTCTGAGCATTACTTTGTTTTGAATGTGAATTGTTGTATGAACTGCCTGTGTCCAAAAAATATCTATCAATTTTGAATCCATTATCATTTTTCAATCCATTTCCTGTACTGGCATGTTCTTTCTTTCAACAACTCCATTCTGTTGAGGTGTCCTAGCAACAGAGAATTACCTTTTTATTCCATGATTGTTGCAGTAGTCCATAAATTCCTTTGAGGTGAAATCTCGTCCATTGTCAGATCTCAAGAATTTGATTTTTGAATCCATTTCATTTTCAACCATTTCCTTGTAGATCTTGAATTTTTCAAAAGCTTCTGACTTATTCTTGAGAAAGAAAACTGCAGTCATTCTTGTATAATCATCAACTAATAACATAAATTATTTCTCACCTTTGAATCCCTTTGTTGTAGTTGGTCCAACTAGATCAGTATGCACAATTTCTAGTGGTCTTGTCATTGAATATTCCTTTGATTTGAATCTGATCTTTGTTTTCTTTCCTTGTTGACAATGCTTGCCTAAAGTATTGGTTGGTTTCGCGATCTGGGGAATTTCTCTGACTGCTTATCTTTTGTTGACTTTGACAAGGTTATCAAAATGTATGTGACCCATTATTTTGTGCCATAGCCAACTTTCATCTTCCTTTCCTAGACAACACTTTTTATTTCCAATTTCACTTAACACATATATGTTGCTTGAAGTTCTTGCAGCTGTAGCAATCAATTTCCCTGAACCTTCTTTTCTTATCTCAGACTTTTGTGAATCAAAAGTAACTTTATGACCTTGGTCACACATTTGACTCACACTTAGAATATTATGTTCCATATCTTCTACTAGTAGAACATTTTCTGCCTTTTCATTCTTGTTCCCAATTTGAACTGTGCATTTTCCAATGATTTTGGCTGAATCATAATTTTTTAAGGAGACTGATCCATCTCTTTCCTTTTGTAATGTAAGAAATGCTTCTCTATCACCTGTCATGTATTTTGAACACCCACTGTCAACATACCAACCATGTTTCTTCTGCTTAACTTGTAGAGAAATTGTGCATTCTTCATTGTTATACTGATATTTCTTTCTTATCCATGTTCTTTTCTGAGGTTCTTGTCTATGACTATTGTTATTTTGTTGAGGTTCTTTAGGAGGGACTGTCATTCTGCACTCTTTTTCCATGTGTCCAAAATTGTTACATTTGTAACATTCCACTTCAGTTTCTCAAATATTCAAACCTGTTGTAACTTCTTCTATGTGTTTCACTAGGACTTCTTGAATAACCCCTTTGTGTATGACTCTCAAAGTTGTTATTTCTCTTGTTGTTAGCTCTGCGATTTACAGCTTTATGTCCAAAATTATTACATGCATAACATAAACCAAAATATATAGTTTGATACATGGGAGTTGAGGATCTTTTGAAAGGAGGTGTTCTTATGAATTCTTCTTCTTCTTGAGGCCTATCTGTTGTTTGTTGATTATGAAATCTAAATCTTCTCGGTGGAGGAGTGTCCCTGTAATCTTCCTTGTATATCCTTCTATCCCCTTTGATTGTTTCTGCATAGATTTTTGCATATGTTTATTTCTCTATTGTTTTGGAGCTTGATCCCTTTTCTTTCTGATTGTATCCAAGTCTGGTCTTGTCAAAATGATATTTTTTACTATTGATAATGTCATCCAAAATGTTTGATCTATTCTGCATATTTTTCTTTTGAATGTCCTTTCTTAATGTAACAATTTATGTTTCCAAGTTTCCAATGACCATGTCCTTTTCTTCTAGTTTTTATTTGAGTGCTTCTTCAATTCTTTTAACTTCTTCTGATTGAACCTTCAATTTTGTGATCATTTGTTCTAGTTCTTGAGTGTCTTCTTTCTTGTCTAATTTTGCCTGTAGTTTCTTGTTTTTCTTCTTTTCTCTTCTGATAAGTTCTATGGCACACATTAATTATTCTCGAAAGTCAACTTCTACCTCTTCAAAATCTTCTTTATCAGATTCTTCTACTACCATGAATAGAACTCTTTCTGTCTCACTGTCACTGACTTCATCTTCATCTGATGATGAGACGTCTTCTTTGGTGCATCATCTTTTCTTGAAAACTTTATTTGTAGTTCTTTTGCATTTATATGTTTGTTTGCCTTTTGAGTAACCTTCATCATTTCTCTTTTTCTTATGAGGACATTTGTTAGCAAAATGACCAATACCATCACAATTAAAACAAAATAAAGGAAGCTTACCTCTATACCTACAGTTGGTTCCCTTGTTCAGTCTTTTGACG
The DNA here is from genome assembly GCA_009831015.1 of Picea engelmannii. Lineage (NCBI taxonomy): Eukaryota > Viridiplantae > Streptophyta > Pinopsida > Pinales > Pinaceae > Picea > Picea engelmannii. Next base: position 188,188 of record ML814819.1, on the reverse strand, counting down.
AAGTTGGTCACTTCTTCATCATCTTCAGAGACATCACTATTGTTGTTATATTCTTCTTGTTTCTTTTTCTTTTGCTTTGATATTTTGGATGCTTTGAAGGCTTCTTCTTTTACATCTAGATTTTCTTGTTCAGTTCTCATTTCATATGTTGTGAAGATTCCATGCAGTTCATCCATGCTTATTGAGTTTAGATCTTATCTTTCTTCTAGTGTTGATATCTTATTGTTAAATATCATAGGAAGAGATCTTAGTACCTTTTGAACAAGTACAGATTCTTCAATTTATTCTCCCAATCCTATGATTACATTCATTTTTTCATCGACTAGTAAGAAGTAGGCTGCAATATTCTCATCTTCCTTTATTTTTAGTTGTTCAAACTGACCTATGTAAGTTTGAAGCTTTGCTGCTTTGACTTTTGTATCTCCTTCATAAATATTTGGAAGTTTGTCCCAAATATCTTTAGCAGATTTACAATGTGCAACTTTGGTGAATATTGTTTCACTGAGACCATTCAAAAGTGAATTTGTGGCTTTGGAATTATTCTGACCAAGTTTCACTGCTTTGTCATTTATTGGTGGAACTGCTAGTGATGTGTATCCATCTACAATCAATTGTCAAATTTCAAATCCCTGTGCCTATATATATGTATTCATCCTTATGCTCCAAAAAGCATACTTTTGTCCATAAAACTATGGTATTCCATTTTTATACAAGTTTTTTCTCTCCATGATCTATCTTTCAATGGTTAAACTGATTTCTCAAGGAACCCGCTCTGATACCAATTGTTGAATTGCTAAGAGGGGGGGGTGAATAAGTAATAGCGCAATTATAGTCCTTTTTAACCAAATAATCCAAGTGTTATGTCAATGTAGAATTATTATCCAATAATGAGAAATAAGAAATGAACAATCACACACATACACAGTACACCAATGTTTTACGTGGAAACCCAAAGTGGGAGAAAACCACAGAATGACTTTTCTTATATGTCTTGAAGAATTGCATGCATTGGAAGTACCAACTTCCTTTGTTTTCTAGCTGTAGTTGGAAGGGGGATCCAACCCCCTAGTTTCTCAGGCTACAACCTGAGGGAAGCTCCAACTCCCCAATTCTCTGGCTACAACCAGAAGGATGTTGAAACCCCCTATGTTCTCTGGCTACAACTGAAAGGTGGCTACAACCACCTTTCCTTGCCCCATCCAACCACCCTGCAGTATAAGTAGAATGATGGAACCACTGAAAACCTGTCATTGTGAGATATATTAATGTACAATTGTATCAACCTATACCATTGACCTGTATCCAATATGTACAACTGCCCTGTAATCAATATGTACCTAAAATGAACATGTATCTACAAAAATAAAATAGGTACATGACTTGTAGCACTGCAGCCCACGTATGTACGCTCCCTATCTGTTATGCATCTCATGTGTGTACATTCCCTAACTATTATGCAGCCTGCATATGCCTTCTGAAAACTAGGGTTTCCTTTTTTTTGAAAATTTTTGACCCTCTGTTACTTCTTTCACATAGATCTATAACCTGTCACTATATCCAGACTATAATTGTACCTTGTGCATGCATCCTCATACATAACCTTTACTCAAGGAAAATATGTCTCTCTCTAGTGATGTGCCACATAGGTGTGTGTAATCATGAACAAGTATAATATCCCTCACATGATATTAGTCATCAAACCCTTTCTGATATTCAGCCTCTAAATACATAAACTATTACACAAATACAAGCTCTCAACCATGTACCATAAAAACCCTTATCCATATTCCAAGAAATGCAAGATTTGCCTCACAAGAAGTATCAATGATGAACATACCATCATTGTATTTTTGTAGATACAACTTATACAGAAAATCATATGTGGCCACTATTATCTCTAGGGAGAATCCTCAAATCTCCATTTTCATTCCTCATGCATACATCAAAATCCAACTATTCATAGAAATAAGACATACCTTTTGAATCAATGGATGGATCTGATGTATCTAAGCACTTTAGACCTTCCTGGGAGCTTGATCTCAGAATCTAGAACCTCTGCATCTTCATCTTCTCAAGTTTCCATGGATTTATCAACATGTACTCACCCTATACACAGCCAACCCGCGTACGTATGCACCCTACACACAAACAGTATGCGTACATGTACTCACCCTATACACAGTCATCCAATGTATGTACGCACCCTATTCAAAGACATCTCGCATACATGTGCTCACCCTATACACAGACAACCTGCGTACGCCTCAGAAAATAGGGTTTTTTGTATTTGTTGTAATTCTGAGAATTTAGTCATCAACCTTCATTCTACCTCAGACGTTCGCCACTTCATATGTATCTGCAAGTATTTACAATAAACTTTACACAAGAAAATAGATATACAATATGTACAAGTGTGTCCTTAATGAGTGAGTTTTGCCTCTTATTTATATCTTCATGTAGCCTTACACTTTCCTTCTTTTAGGGCTTCTCCATTTAAAATAATTTCTTTTGCAAGACACTTTGACTCTTATGGGATTCTATAAGACTCATGAGGGTTATCCAATTTCATATGGTCATAACTCTCTAACTGTGAGGAGTTATGTGACGTTCCACATACCACTGAAAATGGCATGACAAGCACTATGCATCTAGGATAGTTTCACTGACAAATTCACTGTCCTTTATCTCATTATTCCACAATTAAGCATGGGTTCTCTAACCATACTTCTATGATAACTCAATCTGTAAAGAGTCTTCCTGTGAGGGATTTCACCATAAGGGGACCACTTTGGAGTTCATACATCTGTACTTCTTATCAACCATGACAAGACAATATTGAGTCATCTTTACATCAAACAAACTTGGGTCCATTACCCAAACCTTTGTGCTATCGGGATTTCTTCAATGGTTGACATCAATGACAACCAACCTTAATCAACAATGTTCTCCCCTATAACAAAGTGCACCGATGCTACAAAACATAACTCCATGGTGCTTCTGATAACCACTATTAACATAAATACTAAAATATTTTTTTTTATTTTATAAGAAATAAAATGCATCGTGATGCTCCCCAATAAAAAAGTGTCTTGGTGTTCCCCAATAAAAAAGAACACCAATTCTCCCCTAATAACAAAGTGCATCATTTATTCCCAAATAACATAGTGCATCAGTGTTCCCCCAATAACAAATCACATCGGTGCTCATATAACAAATCCATCAGAAAAAACAATTTTTAAACAAAAAATAATAATTTAAAAACCATAAACCTTACACAATGTGCTTCGAAACCAATACATCCCAGGTGTTTTTCAGTAAAAATAAATGCACTGGTGAATATTACTGTCAGGTGCATCGTTAAAGGGTAAAATTAAAAAAATACCAAATCAAATCAATGTGCCAAAATATACAGCGAAAAAATGAGCAAGAATTTTATATTTTTAAAATGTATGTGTTTATAAATGAGAACCCTAATCATTATTTCATTATTTTCCCAAAATTTAGAGGGGAGATTTGTGGAAGAGAGATTTACAAGCGAATTCTTTGGAGTGGGTAGATTTTTTTGAAGAGCCAAATTTACATATAAATTTGCAGAGGAGAAATTCTAGGTATCTGATTTTATTCTATTCATCATCTCAATCTTTCCCCTATTTGATTCAAATAAATTTCAGTGCATTATAAAAAATAAATAAAAGGGTTTCAGAGTTACATTCAATATTGGAAACTCTAGCTTCATGTTTGTTTCTCTTGGCTTTCCTCTCTATATTTCACAAGTAGTTTGTTTTAAAGAAACATATTTGTATAGTTTTTATTTACTTGTATATGGGAAATTTGGTATTTGTTGCAATGGGATATCACTCATTGCATTGGATCTCAAACCATGTCGTTGTTATTTTTGTTTTTAAAAATGCTTATGCGGTTCACGGTGCGCACTATACAGGAATAGTGCACTGATGTGCATGTTCAAGTCAAAAACATTGGTGCTCCTAAGTCGATCATGCGCATCGGTATTCTTCCCAATAACAAAGCACACTGGTGCTCCAAAATATAACACCCTAGTGCTTCCAATAATTGTTATTAATATAAATCCTAAAATATTGTTTTTAATTTTATAAGAAATAAAATGCACCACAGTGATCCCCAATAAAAAAGTGCACCAGTGCTCCCCCAATAACAAATCACATTGATGCTCTCCAAAATAAAAAAGAGCACCGGTGCTCCCCCAATAACAAAGCTCATCGTTTCTCATGTTCCTATCAACAGCACCGCGGAGTTTAAAATAAAAATAACTTTGTTCAAGTGAAAAACATTGGTGCTCCTAAGTCGATCATGCGCACATGCGCACCGGTATTCTTCCCAATAACAAAGCACACTAGTGCTCCAAAACATAACACCCTAGTTCTTCCAATAATTGTTATTAATATAAATTCTAAAATATTGTTTTTAATTTTATAAGAAATAAAATGCACCACATTGCTCCCCAATAAAAAAGTGCACCAGTGCTCCCCCAATAAAAAATCACATTGATGTTCTTCCAAATAAAAAAGCGCACCGGTGCTCCCCCAATAACAAAGCTCATCGTTTCTCATGTTCTTATCAATAGCACCGCGGAGTTTAAAATAAAAATAATTGTGTTCACATGTTCAGAAGTGTGCAATAAACAGTAATGAGGCACCAATGCTTCTATTAATTTATATAGCATTGATGCTTCCATTAATTAATATAGCATCGATGCTTCCATTAATCAATATAGCATCGATGCTTCTATTAATTTATATAGCATCGGTTCTTTTGTTAATTAATAGAGCACTGGTGTTTCTGTTAATCTTATTTTAATTTTTTAAATCTTAGTTTTTATATCTGATGATTCTTGTCTTGTTTTTATAGAATATGGCCGATAGAAGTTAAAGGAAAACCACTTATTGTAGTAAGTGTGATGGTAGCTCATCCCAAAAAGAGAACAAAACAAGTTCTTTAAGTTGTATTAAAATTTTATTATATTTGAATTATTTGTAGGTTTAAATTAATGATGTGTGTTGGTTAAGGCATGTCATGGCCCAAGGGACAAATGAGGGAAAAACCAAAACATGTTGGTGTGGATGTTCAAAAAAGTGTAGAAGGAGATGGTAAAAGAAATGAACATAATTGCATTGCAAGAGGAGTCATCCCAACAATTACTATGTGCATAAGAGGTATGTGATCATCCATTTATTCTTTTATGTACATCAAATTTAATTATCACACGAAATACTAATTTTCAATTGTTTTGTTGTAGAAAAGAAAAAAATAATGAAACACATTCAACACATAAGGCAGGATGACAAGGAATAAAAGGGTAGATCGCAAAGTTTGTGAGTACTTACTTTTTTTATCTTTCTTAAAATTTCATATTTGTTATGATATTTGTATTTAAAGAATTAATTTACACTCATCCATTGATGTCTTCTAATAGGTGCTAACATACAAAGAAGAGTCAACTGAAGAATTGATAGACATTGGGTTAAGTATGGGTTGTGAGTATATATTGAAGTATCAAGGTTTAATTGAACAATTTCTTAGTAGCTATGTTGTTTAACTTCCCTTGTTTTATAATTAATGGAACAACAAGAAACCTTTATATTAATCATATTGATTGTGCTTTGTCATGGCATAGTACACATGCAAGAAACAAAGTATGGAGTGCATCCAGCAGAAGATATTTTGAGAGACAGCATGGAGCATGGATTCAAAAGATTGTGTATTGTTTATGAAATAGTCATTGCTATGGTAAACTTTTGTATTTACGCAAGCATGTATATTCTACTATATATAAATGTAGACATACTTATTATAGTTTATTTCTATGTTTGTATATGGAACATGAAGAGGTGGAACATCAAAAACAAGTCGATCAAGAAAACATTAGGTTAAATAACGAAAGTACAATATCACCTACAAGTGATGAAGAAATGAAGCATGTATGCAGCTCTAGCGATAATAGCAGTTCAAGCGATATTGAATGACAATCAACATAATTGAACGTTACTGCAAGTCATTTGTTTTGGAATATTTGTCTGTGAAAATTAGGGATTTTGTTTATTGTGCTCGACAAATTGTCCCAATTGCATGAGGACATGTTACCAATGAGTGTAAAAATTACATCTTGGTTGCATTTTGATTATTGTAGACCTTTACATTGTCCCATTTTGTATGATGATGGGTCACTTATTCATATATAATAAAATGTTTCTTATTTTATTACATTGTCAAATGTTGTGTTGTTGATTAATTAATATATGGATTATTTACATTATTACAAATAATAGAGGTGTAATCCATTGGATAACGAATTAATGCAATCATTATATCAAAATGCAATAACAAAAATATAAAAATCAATATAATTATAACAAATATTTGATTTTGAGATGATTAATTAAAAATTTGTATTAAAAAATATGTATACATATTGGTGCATTGCATTCTTTTGAACTCACTAAACGGTGTATTTTTATGAGTTATACACATTGGTGCTAAAAATTGTGAGAAAGCAATGTTGTTTTAATGACATAATGTACGATTACATTTTTATCGTTTCAAAATGCTTTGGTGCACAAGATGAAAATATGCATTAGTGCATGCATAAACATAAAAACATCATTACATTTCATGTATGTGTGCACACCAATGTTTCTCATTTCTTGTGACAATATTCTTAGAGCATATGTGCATTGTTGTTCTTGGAGTCATGGGCATGGAGGGCCAAGAGACTGAAAGGTTTCTTGGAGCTAGGAAGTTGGCTAGGCTCCTATTTGGCTAGGAGGATAATTCTATTTCACTATGGGAAAGTGGGAAAAGAACTCTTGTAGGAATATTCATAGTACTCATTAGAATACATTACAAATGATCAACTTCAACAAACCAAGGAGGAGATATTTTACTTGGTATTTTGTTATGTTTTTGTTTAAATATTGAAATCGTAAAGTTAACTTCTTACTTCTCTCATCCTATTATTTAGATTCAAATAGTTGGATTCAAATGTGGAAGATTTAACATTAGTAAAATGTAAAATGAGTAGGTTGCAGGCTATCCCATCTATAAAATTTGAAAAATTATGGTAAAACAAATCTCTTACAACACATGTCTTATATTAAGTGATTATGATTGTATGGAATTTCAACATAGGTGTTACATTTCTTGCACTAGATTTAGAAATGTTACAGGTACTAAATTCCTTCTCAAATAAATAAGGTATGTGTATTTAAAGTTTAATAGTGAAGCAACTTCCTTAGCTAATATTAAAGCTCTTGAATTTGATGAAGGTTTCCTCCAAATTTGGAATTAGGATGGAAGAGAATGTTTCACTCAATCCCCTATTACATGGAGTCTTGACTCTTAGATAGAAAATATAAAAGTATTAGAAAGTTAAATGTAGGAATACTTGATACAAACAATATAATGAAACAAGAAACAAATGGCATCACCAAAAGAATGAGGATGTTACTCAAGTTACCCAAGAGTAAATTATGCACTTTTGTCTTATGTATTATAGGATTTCCATTTTGTATTTTTAGTGTCTTGTACTCCAAACTATTTAGAAGTAGATCCCCTCCTTTTGTTAAATGAAACAATCTTAGGAAATAAAGTAATTGAAAAATATGTGTTTGAAAGTGCTCTCTACTCTAGAAATGGTAGGAATACTTTTCATATTGAAATTTTTTAAGGGCTCAATAATTTCATTTATTTTTATTTCCATTATTCAAGGAATCCTTGACATTAGGATCCCAATGACCTACTTTTGTGTTCATTATGTTGGACATAAACAAATTATTTAATTGTTGGAATATGTAACTACTACTTGTATTAATAATGTGTGAGGAGATTATGTTTTCTAATGTGTTTTGGTCAATATTGGGTAGAGTTCATCTCTACGAGAAGAGTTTGTTCCTAGTCTTTCAAAGGTTTTTGGAACTAGTTGGATATCAAAAGAGAAAAAGAATACATTTTCACTCCCCAAAGTCATCCCCCATGTCAAAGATTGGTGGGAGACTTTCTGTGAGAAAAAGGCAATAGAGGAACCCTCATTATTTACAGTCGCACTCACCTAGGAGTCCTTCATGGATTCTATTAAGAAACAATACTACCCTATTGGAAGTTATGATGACCTATATACAAGATGGACCACACTGTGGAAAGAAAGGGACCAAACAGTGCCAGAGTTCACAAATATATTCCATACCTTGTGCACCATGCTGGGAATCAAAGATTCGGAGCGACATTTGGTGCTCAAGTACCACAATGGTTTTCATAGATACATCGGGATAGAAATGGAGTTTATGTACATCTCATTCTTAGGTGTGGCCTATCGATATGCTGTCAAAATCGAGCAGAAGATTAAAAAAAATATGCGGTAGTTTGGGTCTAGGAACCCCTCACAGTAGAAGCAGGGAAAGGGTAGCCCCAACCCATAGAACAAAGGGAAAAGCAAATATGTACAGCCTCGAGACAACCGGTCTAATTCATAAACAAAGAAGGAGAATGGAAAGATGAAGAAAGACATCGGGAAGTGGTGCGACTTCCATAAGAGATCCTGGCATAAAACTGTCGATTGTCGCTCAAAACAATCATTGGTGGCAAAGGTGAAAGCCTTTGAATTAGATGCGGGTTCCAAATCTAAGTCATAAAAAGAAAAGGGGAGACAAATTATTGACACAGAACCCAGTGCCATTGTTTCTACCACCAAGATCCATCTCTGGGAACTTGATGAGCCAGAGGAAGGCGAGCACCTCTTTCATAAATAGATGTGGGTGAAGGGTACTTTGATGCACTTCATCGTTGATATCAGTAGCCAGAAAAACCTCATATTTGCATAGGTCTTCAAGAGGTTGGCCCTATCGACAATGATACACAAGAATCCATATACCATCAGAAGTGATCTTCGTGTCAGCCAATAATTTCACATGTCCTACAACATCAAGCCCTTCAAAGATGAGTTATTGTGTGATGTCACTCCCATTGAAGTTTGTGATGTTATTTTGGGCCAACCTTATTTATGGAAACATCATGTTGTATATGAGTCTAGGCCTCATAGTTTTATTATTACTTTGGACAAGAAATTGTATACGATACTCGAGGTAGGCCCACCTACTGCATTTCCTTGATCTTTGCCAAGCAATGTAGGAAGGTCATCTCTCAGAATGAGAATTTTGTCTTCTTCATGATTCACTCTCAAAGTGAGCAGAAGGTTGTAGCCACATCCATGGCCTCCAGAGTTGATCTCTCCATGCAACAGAAGCAAGTGGATAAGGTCATGGAAGAATACAAATGCATCTTCTCCTCACCCACTTGGGTACCTCTACACTGTCATGTCAAGCATTCAATTGATCTGACCCCTGGTGCACCGCTACCCAATGGGCTAGTCTATCACCACTCTCTATTAGAAAATAAGGAGATCAAGCATCAGATCCAAGAATTACTCCAAAAGGGGCACATATGACCCAACTCATCACCGTGTGAAAGACCAATCATGCTTGTGCAAAAGAAAGATGAGACTTGACGACTCTACATCGATTATCAAGCCCTAAATAAAATCATAGTCAGGAACCGATACTTGATATCCCGAATCAATGATCTCCTTGAATAGTTCAAGGGGGGGAAATACTTAGGTAAGATTGATTTGAATTCTCGCTACCATCAGGTCCTAATAGAGCAGACAGATGTATGGAAAACTACCTTCAAGTCCAAAGAAGGTAGTTTTGAACGGTTGGTCATGCCCTTTGGTTTGAAAAATGACCCAACAACTTTCATGAGGATGATGGATGATATATTATGTACTTTCACCACTTCGTTCGTGGTGGTGTATCTAGATGAAATCCTCATCTGTAACAAGAATTGGGTGGAACACTTGCAACATATTCAATAGGTTCTACACACTCTGCAGCAGCACACGCTATGTGCGAATTTGGAAAAATGCTCCTTCGGCATGGACAAGGTCCAGAACCTAGGATATATTATTGATAATCATGGGGTGCGTGTGGATCTAGCCAAGATCCAGGTCATTTGTGACTGGCCAGCCCCAACTACACTCACTGAGCTTTAGATATTTTTAGGCCTGACCAATTTCTATTGCATGTTTGTGTTGGGATTCTCCCATATTGCATGGGCCCTCAGCCAAGTTCGATGATTTGAAGCAGCGCTTATGCTCAACCCCAGTGCTTTGATTACTAGAATTGCAACAACCCTTTGAGATTGAGACATATGCTTCAAACTATGTTTTGGGCGTAGTTCTCACTCAGCACAGACACCTCGTGGCCTATCAGAGTGAGACACTATCAAATGTCATTCGTAAGTACCCTAATTACAATAAAGAAATGTACTCTATTGTGCAATGTTTCCACCAGTAGTTGAATTACATTCTTGGGAAGGAGGCAATCATCCACACCAATCATAACTCGTTGTAGTTCATCTAGATACAGGGTAAATTGTAGAATGACCACCATCAGAAGGGGTCCATATAATTGGTTGAGAAAATACTTAAATATTGTATCATTGTCTTTGATATATTTTTCTTTGGCATTTGTTTGATTTCTTTGAGTCTTTGTGCAGCTAAGAACTTAGCTTCTTGGGACTTGAAGAATAACATGAAGCATTCTTTATTTCAATGTTTTTCCTATTGTGTTTCTCTATAAAATTCATGAACCAAGTCAGTGCTCTTCTTAGAAATTCCCTTGCAAATTTAGGCATTTGCTTAGTTTCATGAGTGACATCCATAGTGTTCCAATTATTTTGCAAATGAACCAATGTATTTTGATATCTTTATCATCTTTGTATAGAGGGAGACTTCCATTGTTAATATTCACCAATTTTTTGGGGGGGGCTATTTTAAAAGTGGTTTTTGTGGTACTAGAGGTATTGGCTATCTTTGCTCATCAACTAGTAATGTTTTATTTTGTACACTAGTTTTGATTACATGTGCATTGTTGTCATAGTTTCTTACTTCTACTTCTTTAGGTTTTTCCAATTCAGTTTGGCACTTTATATCTATTTACTCTATCACATTGGATCTTTGCAATCTATAAATGTCACTATTTGAACCAACATGACCATTAGTTGATGGCGTTTGTGTTTCCTTCTTACTTAAATTTAATTTGGGGGCAGTGGAGCAGGGGCACTCCCATGAGACTTCTGACTCAAATAAATATAAGTTGGTTTTCACCTTCTTTGGGGACAATTTTTTCTTCATTTTATGTCATCTAGATCATTATTCTATTTTTTATTTGTCCACTTTCATCTATTCAAATGCATATAGATGTTGTTCCATGTCCAATATGTAAATTTTGCTAGAGGGTATCATTTAGATTCATACTTTGTCTTATGAAATCTAACAGTCTTATTATTGTTCGTAAAAAATCAACATTCTCCATATATTCTTCATTATTTGTTATTGGTAGGGCTCCCATGCTAGCCTTTACATTTATCAAACTCTTCAACTTATGAGTTGTCAATGGTTCTCTTGACTTAATCCAGGTAAGGTTAGCATCGCATTTACTTAATAATATATTTCTATAGATTCAAGAACTATTTAAGGTATTTCCACTTCCATTCTTGATTAGTTCTCCTAACTCAACTTAAGTAGGGTTATATCCCATAAAACTGGCATTGCAAAATTTCTTCTCTTGTTATGGGTCAACAAGAATTTTCATTTCTTATAGATTCTCTTAATTTAGATATCCTTTGATGTATTTTGTCTCATTCTTTCTTTTGCGGGTTAGTTGGATTCTTGTAATATTTTATTCTCTTTTATTTTCTTCTCATATATTCTTTATCTAAAGTATATTTTCTTTGTCTTTCAATTGATACTTGGTTTCGGCCACTCCTAGGCATGATTAATTTCCCTTCTTTTACTAGCTTCTTTATTTTTCATTTCAAGTTTTTTTTTTGTAAACAAAAATTGTATTTCCTTAAAAAGTCTTCATAGCAGTACACATGGCAAAGCTTGCCACTTGTTCTACCATACATATGGAAACCAGGATAGGTGGAAAGGAAGAGAAAATATTCATGTTTTTGTTTACATTTGAGAAGAACAGACAAACAAAACTAGTCGTAAACAAAATTGTAACTATGGCCTGTCTTGACCTAGGAACATAACAACAGAAAATAAAACTAAATAGTAGGTGAACCCAGGTTGCCATTGACACTGGGAGAGTGTGTTTGTGCAGGAGCGAATACATAAGGTTGGCAACAGGCTGAGAACCTTCTCTTGGCAGGCTTTCCTGAGAGAGGATCGAACAAAGCATCCAGGTGATGGTTGAGGATATATTGGCGATGAAGTTGATTGGTCATGTCCCGTCACATTTCGAAGATGAGATGCATATGTTCTTCCAAGAAACTATGAGTGTTGGGCATATATGGATCAGAGGTTGAAGCTGGTTGAGGCGCATTAATGAATTGTGTTTTCTCCACAATTATTTTTGCATGCCATGCTGGAGGGGTCTCTTCCTCAACCAAACAACCCACCACTTCTAACACAGGGTCGATACTTTGAGGCAGTCATCCAGAATTATGAGGGGGTTCTTGAAGGTTTCAGGCAAAGAATAAGAGAGAGTCCAAAGGTGCTTGAGGAGGAACCATAGGAACCTCTTCCTTGACATCAGTTATGGAATTATCTTCATCAACCCATTTTTAATCAGATAAGGGAGGACCAACATGTCTTATGGAAGGGATGGGAGGTGAAATAGGAGTTGAAGAGGGACCGGGTCAATGATGGCCAACCATAAAATTATAATAGGTTGGCCTGTGCTTTGTCTTTCTCTGTTCATGTATCATTGGAAAGGCGAGGACAAAAATGATAGCATAAATGGGGGGAGAATGCAAGAAGGGGAAAAAACCAAGAGAGGAGAGGAAAACTAACAACCAATCTAGAACAAAATGGCAATAGCCATGCCTTACCTCCATAAAAGTAACTAAGATGATAGGAAAAGATCCTTAAAGACCGAATCGATGGCTCTAGGGTCCTCGTAGCTACTATGTGATACCTTGACATTCATTGTGTGTGATCCATTAAAACCTCCTCCTTACACAGGTGCACTACCAAACTTCCCAATTGAATGCTACACATACTGAATAGATGGGGAGGAAGGATGGTGGTTGGGGGTGTTAACTTCACCTGACGCATGTGTGCCAAATGTCATCCCATCCGGGGTTTTTTCACCTCAATTTGACCATGGTTTTATCACGGTTTTATTTATAAATTCATACCATGGTTAGTTACTCCCCCATCACTAGGCTCAACTTCTACTTTGAGTTGACGACAGTGAACACGTTATGCATTACCATTTTTATGATTTTCTCTTTATTTACTGTGGAAGAAATCCTAATCTTCCTTTTGATTTTTCAAGTTGAGGGTCAATTACACTAGTGGTGTCCTATCTTCACATATAAAATTGGCTCCTTTCTCTATCAAGGATTTATGCAACATTGTTGGTAAAAAAACATAAGAAACTCTTGTGCTAATGTGTGTAGATTTGTATTTTTACTTTTTCAAGTGCAGTGCTTGTTTGGATGGCTTATTCTTCACAAAATTATCCAAGATATTTTTGAACCACTCATTCAAATTTGTCATGCTAGAATTTATAAGTCTTGACAATGATTCTTTTTATCTTTTGTTCATGTGTTGTTATTCTCTAGTAATTTCTTGATCTTGTGCAAAAGCAACTTTATGAATTCTTCATCAGTTTCCATATAGAACCATGTCTTAGCTTGTGAAAGGGTTAGTCAATTCCTCTTTCATCCTTTTTAGATAATTCTCTAACTTTCTCTTCCATCACTATGTTATCTCATTATTTGATAAAAACTATGCATGCTTGAATCCTCTTTAGCATCCTGAATTAGTACAACCGTCAATGGAACCAATGTTGTCATTGAATGCTTTACATCATCAAGTAGTTAACAATTGTACAACATAAGAACATAACCACATAAATAGGATATCTATATATCTACAACATACACACATATATGAAGAGACAACAAATATCTATAGAGCCAATAACATGCAAACTTTATTATATCTCTGAATCTCTTGGTGTACAATGACAAATTCATACATACATATATATATATATATATATATATATATATATATATATATATATAGACACACACTTACTTACTTAATTACTGATCTAGGTGGATATCAATTTCCACCCACCTATTCCAACTGGCTCACATACAAATTTCATCTTGGCAGTTTTAGTTTTCATCCTAGAAATTTGTTTCTATCTTTTTGGGTCCTAAACTTTTGGAGTCGTTTTGAGACCCTAAACAACGGTTTTTTGGCCCGCCACAATCACACTATTAGCATAATTAGAGTGTGATGGTACAATGTGTATTCCTTGGATATACCTTTCCAATGGGATATTGTGCACCTAAAACAAAAATCGTATGCAAAAGTTACGACCCCGTGAAGTTGATGTACCAATTTACCCCAATGAGGCCCACATGACTTTTGTCGCTTCATCTCCTAGGGTTAGGTTTTTGGATGTCTAGGGTTTTGGCATTCATGTTTGATGTAAAAAGTCCTTTGGAGCCTCATTGTACTCATCTTCTTGAAAATGAGTGCAATCATCACATCTCTTCTCAGAGATAAGTCGCCACCATTCTAGAAAGATTGTTTCAGTCTGCATTTTACAGTTTGAGCATATTTCTTTATTGAATAGAAGCCAAGTTTTACTATCTCTCTGTTATTTTTCATTATATCTCTATGATAATAATATAGATCTGTATTCATTTTGTTCTGCTCATAAAATCTGGATCAGTGGTATCATAGCAATATGATCCTTGTCGTTCTTAGTGCATGTACTCAACGAGGTTAGGGTACAAAGAGTTGGGTCTCGAGCTTCTTTCTCTTGAGGACAAGAGCTCTCACATGCCCAAGTGACCTTCCATGGTGGGAGAAAATAAAGAGGATGGGACATGAGATCCTTTCAAATTGTTGCTCAAGGAATACCTCTCAAAATAGAGTAATGAGATGATGGATACTTTTGTGCAAATCTTTCGACGACTACCAACATGTGATGTATCCTCGAATGGAGGCATCGCCCCTTCAAGGTACAAATCAAATTTGATATTCCTATATTTGAAATTCATGTAGACATAGATTTTGTAGACAAATGGTTGAATCTTCTAGAAGGGTATTTTTGTTCATAACTTTTCCAATAGAGAAAAGAATACATTTGCACTCCTCAAAGTCGTCCCCCATGTCAAAGATTGGTGGGAGACTTTCTGTGAGAAAAAGGCAATAGAGGAACCCTCATTATTTACAGTTGCACTCACCTAGGAGTCCTTCATGGATGCTATTAAGGAACAATACTACCCTATTGGAATTTATGATGACATGTATACAAGATGGACCACAGTGCGGCAAGAAAGGGACCAAACAGTGCCAGAGTTCACAAATATCTTCCATACTTTGTGCACCATGCTGGGAATCAAAGATTTTGAGCAATATTTGGTGCTCAAGTAACACAATGGTCTACATAGATACATCAGGATATAAATGGAGTTTTTGGACATCTCATACTTGGGCGTGGCCTATTGATATGTTGTCAAAATCGAGCAGAATCTTAAACAAAAAATGTGGAAGTTTGGGTCTAGGAACCCCTCATAGTAGAAGCAGGGAAAGGGCAACCCCAACCCACAGAAAAAATGGTAGAGAAAATATGGGCAGCCTCAGGACAACCAGTCTATTCCATAAACAAAGAAGGACAATGAAATAAGAAGAAAGACACTGGGAAGTGGTGTGACTTCCATAAGAGACCCTGGCATAACACTGTCAATTGCAGCTCAAAATTAACAATCATTGGTGGTGGAGTTGAAAGCCTCTGAATCAGATGTGAGTTATGACTCATAGTCAGAACCATAAAAGGGGATATGGATTATTGATGTGGAACCCATTTCCACCATTGCTACCACCAATATCCAGTCCAGTGAACCTGATGAGCGAGAGGAAGGCGAGTGCCTCTTTCATTCACAGATGTGGGTGAAGGGTACTCCACTGCAGTTAATCATTGATAATGGTAGATGAAAGAACCTCATCTCAGTGGAGGTCATCAAGCAGTTGGCCCTGCTAACAATGTTGCACCCACATCCATACGCCATTGGATGGCTCTACGAAGGAATTGATCTTCACGTCAGCCAACAATGTCGTCTTTCCTACGTCATCAAGCCCTTCAAAGATCAGGTATTGTGTGATCTCACTCCCCTTGAAGTTTGTGATGTTATTTTGGGCCAACCTTATTTATGGAAATGTCATGTTGTATATGAGTCTATGCCTCGCAATGTTATTATTACTTTGGACAAGAAATTTTACAGGATACCTGAGGTAGTCCCACCTACTTCTATTTCCTTGATCTTTTCCAAGCAATGTAGAAAATTCATCTCTCAAACCGAGAATTTTTTATTCTTCGTGATTCACTCTCAAAGTGAGCGGAAGGTTGCAACCACATCCATGGCCTCTGTGACCAATCTCTCCATGCAACAGAAGAATACAAAGACATCTTATCCTCACCCACTGGGGTACCTCTACACTATCAGGTCAAGCATTCAATCAATCTGACCTCAGACACACTGCTACCCCATGGGCCAGTCTATCACCTCTCTATGTTATAAAATGAGGAGATCAAGCATCAGATCCAAGAACTACTAGAAAAGGGGCACATTCGACCCAACTCATCACCGTGCAAAAGCCCAATCATTCTTGTGTATAAGAAAGACAGGACCTGGCGACTCTACATCGATTACTAGGCCCTAAATAAAATCACAGCCAGGAACATGTACATGATTCCTCGAATTGATGATCTCGTTGACAAACTCAAGAGGGGCAAATACTTTAGTAAGATTTATTTGATGTTTGGCTACCATCAGGTCCCAATAGAGCACACAGATGTATGGAAAAATGCCTTCAAGTCCAAAGAAGGTCTTTTTGAATGGTTGGTCATGACCTTTGGTTTGATGAATTGATCTAAAAATGAAGAAGACTTGAAATACTTGAAATTATTCCAATGTAAATGTTATGTGTTTAAAGCAAATGGATCAGTTTGCAACACATTGATTAAGGGATTACTCATGCAAAATACACATAGACAGCAGCATAATTAATGAACATAAGCACATAAACACAGCAATTGATAAAGGAGTTCACCCCTCTCTTGGGCTACATCTCCTGGTCCAGCTTCCAATGGATCATTATTATTAATTGCTCAAAAAGTGCTCAAAAACATGTCTTACAATGCTCAACTGACAAACCAACTGCTCCAATGGCTTCAGAGCGTCTCAAAACCCCTGTCTGGGCTCTTTCGGCACCTCAATCGGTCGAAAAATGAAGAAGTTAGGCCTCCTAGAAGTCTCCCCTTCAAGCTTGTTGTCTCTGCATCTACAAAACGCACCCTTCTTGAATGAACCTGGCACACACGCAATAAATAGTGTGAAAACCCAGCATTGGGTGCAACCGTGCCAATGGTACAAACTATAGGATGGTTAAGGGCGCGCCAGCCCCTAACCGCCTAGCACCTGGGCATATAGGAGTTCATACGACCACGCGTATAGGCAAAAGGGGCCAAATGGTTACAACCGTGCCAACCACATTAACTCCCCGCTCTGGTCGTGGGCATATGGCATGCAACATAGAACCACGAGCTATGTAATATAAACTCCGCGCCAATCCAACTGTCGGGCTATACCATATATGGTATGGTCACATATGAAATCAAATGATCGCGGGCCGGGGCTAAGCCCCAGCCCGACCCCCTGCCAACGGTTACAATATTCGAATTGAAATATAATTAAACTCACATATATTACAAGGCATAATGTGTAACCCATCAGTCGGTTAGAGTTTGTGAAAGCTATGTGGTGGGGGAGGTCCAGGGGTCGAACCCCACGGACTCCAATAATTTTACATAACGACCCATGAACCAATAAAGGGGTGCCACGTGGCAGCCCATGATTGGGCCACGTGGCACCTTACGACTAGCCAACGAAATGCCACGTGTCACCATCTAATTCAACCATGCCTGCCAATAAATAAATGCCACGTCACCACACGTACGGTCGTACGGCTCTGCCACGCCAGCATGTATGGATTGTACAGTCAGCATCATTTTTTTTGCCTGTTTGACTTGACGAACAGATTGCAATATCTCTCGCTCCCGACATCTGTTTGAGACAAAACGAGTTGCGTTGGGTTCACAATGATGAGGCCAACGCTCTCATCCAGTTTGAAGTGATTCCGAGCACTTTGAATTTTTGAGCAAAATTTGATCCCCTGATCATGAATGCCCCAACAACTTTCATGAGGATAATGGACGATATATTATGACCTTTCACCAATTGTTTTTGGTGGTATATATGGATGACATCCTCATCTATAGTAAGAATTGGGCGGAACACTTGCAACATATTCAGTAGGTTCTTCAAACTCTGCGACAACAAAAGCTATATGTGAATTTGGAAAAATGATCCTTCGGCATGGATAAGGTCAAGTACCTAGAATACATTGTTGATAAGCATGGGGTGCATGTGGATCTAGATAAGTTCTAGGTCATTTGTGACTAGCCAATGCCAACAACACTCACTAAGCTTCAGATATTTTTAGGCCATGCTAATTTCTATCGTAGGTTCCTGTTGGGATTCTCCCATATTGCATGGGCCCTCATCCAAGTAACCAAGAGTGGTGTTAAGGAAAATTTTGTGTGGGGTCTGTCAAAATAGCAAGTGTTCAATGATTTGAAGTAGCGCTTATTCTCAACCCCAATTCTTTATGTTAGTACTAGAAGTCACCTCTGGATTGCATCGAAGGTAAGCCCAGTACCCATCAATTTATATGTCACAATGAATAAATTTAAATGGGGTAGAATGGGTGCAAACTCAAGATAATATCATTCTAACTCAGAAAATTGGACCAGCGTGCACAAGAAGGTGAGGTATTGATTAACTCCAGTCAGTAATTTGTAGTAAAGGTGAGTAGGAGGAAGAACAAGAGAGAAGAATGTAGAGGTCTATTATGGACATCCGGTCTTCCAGCAGCATAAGGAGGAACAACTCAGAAAATGAAATCCTCTTGGATTCAAAGTTCAGAAAAGGTTGGAGAATGTTACAACAAAACTGCAATCAAACCTACATTACACTATGGCCATAACAATCCATGTGAATCTTTCAATCATGGACACTCCAGCATTAGAGGTAAACAAGACGGAAAAGAAGTTGACTTAGATTAAACCAAAAGTCTCCAATCCTGTTACATAACCAGAAAACCAGAAGTTTCATCAAAAGTTTACAATACGGGAGCGTAGCTCAACCACCGACCTTTACAAAATATCAAAATGACTCATATATACTCAAAAAATATTCACCACTACCAGCAGAGGTGTGCTCGAGCTTCTCATCCAATTCCATATGTGTCTTCTCGATCAGACTGTGCATGCAATATCCTCTGTCCATGCCTTCCTCTGTCAGAGCCAAGATCTTATCTACCAGTCCTTTCATGCTTTCCATTTATGTGGTGAGATGAGGCCTCAACTGCCACCTCACTTTCATGAACTATCTGCATCGAGATCAATATCAGACGCACTCTGAACTTCACCATCTGGAGCTTTGTTGGACGCTTGCAGGGAGGACTTGGCAGGTAGACGTGGAGGTTGATGATAAGGATATGACAAGATGATTGGGACTGTGTGGACACAAAAATGTCATATCATCGCCTGATTAGGATAAAAACATTTGATGGGTTTTTTCATCCCTCTTCTTTCATTTTTTCTTCACTAGAGTGCCACTTCCTAGGGAAAACACCCCCCCCCCAATCAATAATTTGTGCTAACATTAGGCTCCATGGGGGATGGTACGCTCCCTGTGTGCTACCAAGAACTTGCAGCTTCAGTCGCCTTACTGTTGGTTTGTGGAGTCACTTATTAAAAGCATAAAGAAAAGGAAAAATGATATTTACAATGACATGGGAAGCCATTCATGGCTTAAATAAAAAACTTCTTCAGAAAATGCATGTTTACAAGGCCTCTAAAAACTTCATCACCCTCCAAATTTTTCAACCTGTAAGTATGATTTGGAAACTTCCCAGAGATATTGGAGGGGTCAATCCACAAGGATTCAAACTTTCCATGTTTGTCTTTGTCCTTCTTGGGTGCATCCCATTTTAGCACTAGATCTCCTAGATGGAAATCCTCCTTTCTTACCTTTCTGTCAAAAGCCTACTTGATCTTCTGTTGATGGTCACGTGCATTGTCCAGTAGCTACTCTCTAGTCTCATGCACTTCTACCAGTTATTGTATTCCTTTGATCATATCATCAGGCTATCCTTGGTAGTCCTGGAAGAATTTTTCCACTGGTAAGGCCAGCTGAGAAGGAAAGATGGCCTCAAATCCATATACAAGCTGAAAAGGAGAGATGCCAAGAGATCTCTTTGTTGTCACTCTGTCATCCCACAGAGAAAACTTGAGCTTTGAATCCCATTCTTTCTTATTGTCCTCTAACAATATTTTGATGATCTTTATAATTCTCTTGTTTGAGGACTCTGTCAGACCATTCCCTTGGGGGTAGTAAGGAGTTGAGTGAATCAACACAATTCCAAACTGCTCATAGAATTGAATTAATGGTTCGGCCTTGAAGGATACAGCATTATTAGTGACAATTCTTTTTGGACAACCAAACCTTGCCATAATATATTCAAGAAAACCAATGATTAATTTGTGGGAAGAACTCCTTGTGGGGATGGATTCTATCCACTTGGTAAAGTAATCTGTGGCAGTCAATATGCACCTAAGTTGACCACTTGAAGCGGGATGAATTTCCCCAATAAAATATAAGCCCCACTGCTGAAATGGTCATGAAGCTACCACAGGCTTCAAAGGCAGGGACTTGAGCTGTTGTTTTCCTGAGAATTTATGACACTTGACACAAGCCCTAATTTTAGCAAAAACATCAATGAATAGGCTAGGCAAGAAATAGCTAGCTCCGAGAATCTTGTAGGTTTTGTTTCTCCAAAAGTGATGTCCCCCACACAAATTGTCATGAAAATTAGAAATGATATTTTGCACTTCCTGTGGATCTAAACATCTCAACAACACTCCTAGAGGATCTTTCCAATATAAAACTTGATCAATGAGGCAATGTTGGCATGTTTACAGGCAGAGTTTTCTTGTCATTGATGGAAAGAACAGCAGTGACGTTGGAAGATTTACAAGCAAAGTGTACTTGTCATTGATGGCAAGATCAGATTGTGCATCGATGGAAAAATGGGAATAGCGTAAGCTCAAGTGAAGAAGCAAACAGTGTGCAATCCAATCTCAGAGAGGAATGGCATAGAGCTTCACGTAGAGCACAAGTGTGCACCAGGGACGAGGTTAATTCCATTACCAATGGTTAGGAGAGATAACATTCTCAGAAATGCAGATGAGACCCAAAGTCATCAGGACTCGCATAACCTTTGACACTTAGATATTCTTCCAAGTCGTGAGGATGAGTAAGATCAGGAGGAGGAGCGACAGTGGTCGTTGGATCATCGATCCAAAATACCAGATGTCTG
Organism: Picea engelmannii; assembly: GCA_009831015.1. Classification (NCBI taxonomy): domain Eukaryota; kingdom Viridiplantae; phylum Streptophyta; class Pinopsida; order Pinales; family Pinaceae; genus Picea; species Picea engelmannii. The sequence goes on along the minus strand of ML814819.1, from coordinate 166,617 downwards.
TTAGATCAGAGTCCATACAGGAGGAGCATGCAGAGGAGGATATTAGACCTCAGTCATCGGATCGGAGCGTGAAGGACTAGCAATGGTTAGATTTAGTGGAGCTGCAAGAAGGATAAGCCCAGGAGTCAGTCAACACTCCAAAGCTGTGAAGGAACCTTGGTCGTTGGAGCTAGAGGACACATGGCGAGCAATTGGAATTTCGCTGACTTATGAACTGGAAGAGTCAAACGTGAGAATTGGAGAAACTGGCAAAATGAGAATTCGTGAAATGATCTGGACCGTCAGATCACTAAGGATCATGGACAGTTGATCTGGCACGATGAAGAAAGAAGTATGAGTTCTCGAAGAAGAGATCTAGATCATTGAAATACAAAAGATCATGGGTCGTTGATCTGGAGAAGGTATCGGGAAATCGAGAGTCGAAGAAAGGAGGTGCTCTAACCTTTGAAGTCGTGAAACCATGATTTGATCGCATCTGTCAATCAGAGGGAGAGATCTCAACCATTGATCTGATATGAAGCATTTTGGAGTTTTGAGAGTTGGGAATTTCAAGGCAACTCACAGCAGGAAATCGCAAAACACAAAATAATGATTTGATCACAGTCGTCGATCAAAGGGAAAGATCATGGACCATTGATCCAATGCAATCTCGAGTTTGGTAATCAAAAAAAGGGAGGTGAGACAACTTTCAAAATCACGAAGTTGTGAAACGCGAAAAGGATATCTCAACCATTGAATCACGGAGAGATATGGACCATGGATCTGGCAAGCGTAGTTTCTGAAGTCAGACCTATGGTCATGACCATGGTCACATTGATGAAAATAAGGGAGGAGATATCATGTTGCTAAGATCCACTTCACAAATCGCGAGTTGGGAGATTCAAGGCAACTCTCCATAGATATTGTGAAACACAAAATCGCAACTTGTTCACAACCGTTGATCAAAGAAAAGATCTAGACCATAGATCTAGCACCATCATTATTTTGGGTATCGGGAGAATGGAGGTAACGAGACTCCCAAAGTCATGAAATGAAAAATTGTGACTTGATCTAAGCTATTGGATCGAGGAGATATCTGGACCGTTGATTGTCGAGGGAGACGAGAATCAAAGTCGTGAAACGTGAAATTGCAAAGCGCTCGAAATATTTGGCCCATGGTCACATCGAAAGGTCACATCAGCAGAAAGTTAAGGGAGGAGCTAGCATGTCGCTAGGCTCCACTTTGGTGATCACATAAACCGTGAAGCAGCCTTTTTTATTGGTGAGTGGTCATATCCAGTGGTCTAATCAGTGGAATATTGGGGAAGGAGATAGCAATGCTAGGCTCCATTTCAGAGTTTCACGAGTTGGTAATATCAAGGAAACTTATAGCTAGATATCCCAAAATGCAAAGTCGCGAAGCGCCTGTTGGATAGGTGTCTGGTCACAGCCGTGATCATGTGGAAGGTAGGGGCTTAGCAAGAAGAGCTAGCACCGAGTGTGTATATTTCTCAAAGAGGGAAAAAGGCACCAAAGACATGAGTGCGCAGAGGTTCTCTCAGTAACCGCTAGAGATGGACTGATTGTAGCTGCATAAAATGACTAATTGCATCTACCAGAGAATTTGAAGAATCTCAGGGTGATCGCCAGAGGAGCTGAAGAGTCTCGAGGTATCTTTCAGTGGAATGAAGACTCATAATAGAGACGATTGACAGATGGAAAAGAGTCGAAGAATGTAGCTTCCAAAGAAGCCAAAGAGTCTCAGCATAACGCCCATGAATGAAGAACAGACTAAGTGTAATCTCCAAAGGGGATGAAGAGTTAAGTGTATTATCTTGTAGAGGATTGGGCATTATAAATATACGCAGAACATAGAAGAGGATTTTGTTTCTACAAAGATTTATTCATGTGGGTAAAATCAGGTTGTGTACATCTGTTGAATCGTACAGAAGAAGCATAGCACATAGAACAGAAATGCATATCTGAAAGAGGAAGAAAAATTTGAGGTGTGCATGCAGAGATAGATCAGAAGAATGGAAATATTATGAATATGTGAGGAGGAGGACACTGAAGCAGGCAGAGAAGAGCAGTGTATCAGAACAGTGATGAGACTGGTAAGCCATTGATGAATATTGTAGCATTGTCATAGATTAAAGCAAGCAAAGATTTATATTTCAGGGTGGTAGGGAGGTGCTAGGGAGGACTATTGTCCTCAGAGTTTCAAGTGGGTGCTTGAACACAGGGAGTTGTAGCTTCCATCTGGTTGTAGCCAGAAAAACCAGGGTCGCAGGGTGGTGCAAGGGAGAACTTTTGTTCTTTTTTATGCAGGTTGGTGCTTGTGTGACTGGAAGTTGGTGCTTCCATCCAGTTGATGTTGGAACACTCAGGGAGTTGGTGCTTCCTTCTAGTGGGTTCTAGAGAAACCAGAGAGTTGGTTCTCTCAGCAAGTTGCAGCTTACAAAATAGAGGTGGTAGCCTCACAATGAGTTGGTGCTCAGAAGAATGATAATGTACAGAAAATAAATATTACTTATCATATCAAGAAGAAGAGGTTTTTCCCTTTATGGGTTTCCTCAGGAAATATTTGTCTCTGTATATTTCATGTGTGTTATTGATTTTGAATATTCTACTGCCTACCTTCCTGCATTATTGTGATTGTCATTGAATGGTCTCTAAAGATTTTAAAATAAGTATAATTGTTTAAGCACAGTGTCAACGGATTCACCCCCCCCCCTGTCAGTTTTCCAACAATTGGTATCAAAGCCAACCCATTTTATCTAAGGGTAGATCCTAGAGATTAAACATGACTAGTTGTGAAGGAACTTCAACCAACAAGGCCCCTCTATTCAATGGAACAAACTTTGCCTTATGGATAGTTAGGATCAAAACCTACATAATGGCTTTAGGTGCAGATGTTTGGGATGTGGTAGAGACTGGTTATGTAAAGCCATGTGTACTAGCTAATAAGGATGACAAGCTAGAATTTAGCTTCAATGCTAAGGCTATCAATGTTATTTTGAGTGGGCTTGCAGAAGCAGAATTTGTAAAAGTTATGCACTTAGAAATTGCCAAAGACATGTGGGACAAACTCATTAGAAATTATGAAGGTAATGAGAAGGTAAAGCATGCCAAGATTCAAACCTACAGAGTATAGTTTGAACAACTACAGATGAAAGAAGATGAAACTATTGGAAAGTACTTTCTGAGAGTTGAAGAACTAGTAAATGCAATGAAAGCTCTTGGTGAAAAAATTGAGGAAGCCACTTTAGTTCATAAAATTTTGAGATCTATGCCAGATAGATTCAACCCAAAGGTCTCTGCTATAGAATAAATTAATGATCTAAAATATTTGGCCTTTGATCAACTTCTAGGAACGTTGACTGCATATGAAATGAGGATAGTTAAAGATAAATCCAACACTAGAGAAGCTTCTTTTAGAGCAGATAAGAATGAGGAATCTGAGCCTGATGAAATTGAAGCAAAATTTGTGAGAATACTAAAGAAAGGATTAAGCAAGTATCAAGGCAAGTTGCCCTTCAAATGTTTTAACGGTGGAAAGATAGCTCACTTTGCATCTAAGTGTCCACACAAAAAGAAGGACTAGAACTCTGAAGGTGAAGAGAAGTACAAATCCAAAAGATTTGATAAAAAGAAAAGTTTATGTGTAAACAATGATGACTCTTAAGAAGAAACAAATAGTGACTCCTCTTGTGAAGATAAGGTAAATGACTTCGTGTTTATGGCCAAAGAGGATTATGATAATAAAATCACAGGAAGTGATGTTAATGATGAAAAATTTGTGGTTGACTTGGAAGGAGAGTTGATTAGTGCTTTGGAAGAGATTGAAAGACTCAGGCTCAAGAAGAGTAAGAAAAAACAATTGTTGATACAGTTCGAGAAAGGCAGTAAAAAACCTAATGAAGACTTTTCCCTACTAAAATTGGAATTATAAGAGGCAAATAAAATAGAGAAAATTCTAAAACAACAGTTATCAAAGATGAAGGAAAGATGTGAAACTCTGGAAGAAGAAGTAGTGAAAACTAGGAAAGAGTTGGAGAAGTTTCAAGCCTTGTATCACCAGAATATGTCAAGCATCAAAGCCTTAGAAGGATTATCCACCATTCTGAATCAGCAAAGGAATCCAAATTTGAAAAATGGTTTGGGTTATGAAGAGGGATCAAGTAGCGGTCATCCAAACAACAAAGAATCCATCAAGTGGAAGCTTCTATTAGATCTTCTTACATCTGCATTATTCTATTTTATTGAAAGGCCTTATTAATATTGACCTTTATTACATTCGAATATATTGTTCTACCTATGTGTGGGTTAGGACCCTAACATGTCTGCCCCTTTAAAAACAGCCTTGTCCTCAAGGCTTGAGATGAGGAAATTGATGTAGAATGGTAGTTGGTTCCCAAGTGGCATCTGTTGGAGTTGTATCTTTCCACTGTACTAGCACTTCCTTGATGGTTCTATGATGTAGAGGACGCTCATGCTGGTCCAAAACGGCTTCTGACTGTAGCCAAATGGATCCTTCTTTAGCTAACTCTGGAAGGTTGGTTTGAATTTGGCACTTAGCTCCAATCACCTTCTTTAAGCATGAAACATGAAAAACAGGATGTAGCTTCGAATTGTTGGGAAAAGATAAATGATAGGTGACTTGTCCCACACACTTGAGTATGGTATAAGGACCATAAAATTTGGGTGCTAGCTTCTAACAATGCTCAGCCTTGAGGGAAGTTTGCTTGTAAGGTTGCAGTCGAAGAAACACCTGATACCCTTCTGCAAATTAACGTTCAGAGCAACCTTGATCTACTTGTTGCTTCATGCGATTATGTGCCATGACCAAATTCTCTTTGAGGGTACGGAGAATAGCCTCTCGAGCTGTAAGTGTTAGGTCAACCGCCTGGACCTTCGAGGCACCCGGTAAGTATGAGAGAACTGAAGGTGGTTTATTTCCATATAAATCTTCAAAAGGAGTCATGCGTGTAGTTGTATGGTCTGAAGTGTTGTACCACCATTCATCTAGGGGTAACCATTGAGCCCACTGATTTTTCTTTTCTGAGGAAAAACACCTCAAATATGTTTCCAAACACTTGTTGACAACTTCCGTTTGGCCATCAGTCTGGGGATGAAGTTGTGCTGAGATGCACTTCGGTGCCTTGTATCTTGAACAGTTCTTGCCAAAAATTTCTTGTGAAAGTTGGGTCGCGATCAGAAACAATAAAGTGTGGCATGCCATGCAGCTTGAAGACCTAATCCATGAAGATTTGAGCCACCGTGGATGTTGTAAATGGGTGTTGAAGGGCGTATAAATGAGCATACTTGGAAAGGCGATCAACAACCACCATGATGACAGATTTATTTCCCGATTTGGGTAAGCTGGTAACAAAATCCATAGAGATATCCTTCCAAATAGCAGGTGGAATCGGGAGCGGTTGTAGTGTGCCCGACGATTTGACTATTTCTCCCTTGTTGCATTGATACACATCACATTTAGATACAAAATTACAAATTTCATGTTTCATGCCATCTCAAAAAAAGGAACGTTTGACCCTTTCATAGGTTTTGGTGAACCTGGAGTGCCCTAGTATGGGTGTAGCATGAAGCTCAGAAAGTACCGTGGATTTAAGCTTTGATTGTTTACTTAAATACAAACAGCCTTTGTATCGAATTTCCTCATGGAGCCAAGAGTACCTTGGGGAAGCTGGAGCCTTGGACTGCAATTGGTGGATCAACTGCGAACTTTTGGGATCTTGTAGCCATTCCTGGCTAACGGCTTGGAGCCAATATGGTACAATGAATGAAAGAGAAAAAAGGGATCCTTCATCTTCATATTTTTTGGAAAGTACATTCACAACCACTTTGTCTTTGCCTTTCTTATAAATGATCTCATAATCATATCCAAAGAGTTTAGTCACCCATTTTTGTTGTTCTGGGGAGGAAATGCATTGTTCCAGAAAATACTTGAGGCTTTGATGGTCTGTCTTAATTTGGAAATGTTGCCC
>ML814819.1:139415-160580 GCA_009831015.1 Picea engelmannii | reverse complement strand
CTTTCTTATAAATGATCTCATAATCATATCCAAAGAGTTTAGTCACCCATTTTTGTTGTTCTGGGGAGGAAATGCATTGTTCCAGAAAATACTTGAGGCTTTGATGGTCTGTCTTAATTTGGAAATGTTGCCCCAATAAATAAGGATGCCACAGATCCACAACATGCAGAATAGCCAACATTTCATTTTCATAGATGGATTTGCCTAGATTTCTTTCAGATAGTTTCTTTCTAGTAAAGGCCAAAGGTCGACCCTCTTGCATAAGGATAGCACCAATTCCTTTCCCTGAGGCATCACATTCCAACACAAAGGTATTTGTGAAATTGAGAAGGGCAAGGACTGGAGTGGTGCACATGGCCATATTCAAGGTCTAAAAGGCTTGAGCACCAGCTGTAGTCCAATTGAAAGAGTTCTTTTTTAGGAGAGCAGTGAGAGGTGTTGCAATCTTCCCATAATTCTTAACAAACTTGCGATAATACCCTATTAAGCCTAGAAATCCATGCAAGCTCTTAAGAGTCTTTGGGTGAGGCCAGTCTTGCATAGCTTCAATGTTTTTAGGATCCACCCTGGAGCCATCTTTGCCAACCAGATGACCTAAGTATTCTAATTCGAAGGAACCAAAATCACATTTAGATTGTTTTAGGAAAAGTTGTTGCTGAGAGAGTAGATGGAGAACTTGATCCACATGACCAAGATGGTCTATCCAGGTTTTGCTATAGATGAGGATATCATCAAAGAAAACTAAGACAAAATGGCGGAGAAAAGGATGGAAGACATGATTCATGAGGCTTTGTAAGGTGGAGGGGGCATTACACAATCCAAAGGGCATGACCAAAAAATCATAGTGGCCCTCATGAGTTCTAAAGGTAGTCTTGGGAATGTCTACCTCTTTGATACGTATCTGGTAGTATCCCGGACGGAGATCCAGTTTAGTGAAGAATTGGGCGCCACTCAATTCATCCAAGAGGTCATCAATGATGGGAATGGGGAATTTATCTTTGATGGTAAGTTTGTTGAGGGCATGGAAGTCAGGACACGTTCGCCAAGAATATTCTTTCTTCAGGACCATGACCACAGGAGACGAGTAGGGGCTCGTACTAGGGCAAATAACACCTGCATTAAGGAGTTCCTGGACCATTTTCTCAATTTCATTTTTTTGGGAAAAGGGGTGATGATACGGACGGATATTGGGAGGAAGGCTTCAGGGTACAAGGGGAATGGAATGATCATGAACACCATAGAAAGGAGGGAGGCCTTGGGGAGTGGAAAAGACCAATTGATGTTTAGAAAGCATGGCTTGGAGGTCTTGCGGTACCGAGGGTGTCTCTATTGCTTGTATGGCATGGAGTTGGGTGATAACACCAGAATGACCCTTTTTGAGCATTTTTTCCATGCGATGGGAACTAATGATCTCAGGTGAACCGGCAGTGATATCTTGGAACTTATATTGGTGGCCCTCCTGGTCAAATTTCATGGTTAAGTCTTTAAAATCCATGAGAATGGGACCCAAAGTCATTAGCCAGTCTACACCCAACACAATGTCACAACCTCCCATGTCGATAGAAAACATATGGGATTTCAGGTGGTAGTCACCAATTTGGAAACGCACATTTTCACAATGCCCTCCACATTTCATGGAACCACCATTGGCAATCATGATTTGGAAATTACTGACAGCATGGATGTAGCAATGAGTTTCTTGGGAAATGCAACAATGAATAAAATTATGGGTGCTACCACTATCAACCAGAATGATGACCTTTCGATGCTTGATGTAATCGATTAGCTTGAGGGTTTGGGGAGCGGAGAAGCCAATGAGAGCATTGAGGGAAATGACCGGTTCTACTTCGGGAGGGTCTGAGGGAGGGGTTATATCAGTGGATTCAGGTGACTCAGACACAGAGGGAGTTTCTTCATCTTCTTCTGAAATCTCCTCAAATATGGCCATAAAAAGATGTTGTTCTTTACACTTGTGGCCCAGGAAATATTTGTCATCACAGTTATAACAAAGGCCTTTGAGTTGGCGTTCAGCCATTTCAGCCCTGGTTAATTTTTGGATCTTTAGTGGAGCAGAGGGAGTAGTGGGATTTACCAGTTTATGGAGAGGGATAAAGGAGGGTTTGCGGTTTTGAGAAGACACAACCTGTTGTGCTTCTTTGGCTCTTTTGGTAACCTCCACCCAACTCTCAGGCCGATCCATGAGGACATGGGCTTGAATTTCATCCTTGAGGCCGCTGATAAAACACTCTCGGAAAAAGGCATCAAACATGCCCTCTGTTCTAAAATCCAGGCGCTCAAAGGCAGCTATAAAGTCTTCCACTGTTCCTAATTGTGTCAGCTTTGTCAAACAGCCCAAATGGTTGGTGTAAGTGTCAAAGCATTCATAAAGCTCTGCCACAAAGTCTATCCAAGCAATATACCCTTGATGAGAAGTTTTTCTCCATTGCCACCATTGCCAACGTTCTTGATCTAGATGGAGAACACCATACCGAAGTTTGGCCAAGTCATCTGTAATGTCGTATAAAGAGAAGTGATGTTCCATTTGGGTTACCCAACCAGTGGGGTCCTAGCCATCAAATTTGGTCACATCCACCTGTGGAAGGCGTAGGTCGCGTTGAAAGTGATGGTTCTCCAAGGTATGGGAATGAGAGGAATGGTCACCTTCAGTATGTGGAGGTGAGGAAGAGGAAGCGTTATCTGTAGGGATATGCAGTTTGGTGCAGAGTGTCGAAAAGACTGATTCAAGGTGGGTGGTGAGGTCTTGTTTGATTTCCCCCATTGAGTATTGCATGGTTGTATTGATGGAGGCAACATTGGCACTGATTTGTTTCACTTCTTGTTGGGTCTCAATGAGACCAGATTGCAAGGTGTTGAAGCGAGCTTCCAAGTCTTGGCTACGAGTATGGGCCATGAGGATGAGGAAACTGAAAAGGGGCGGGCAGGGTAAAAAAAATTGGCCGAAAAAATGATATGGATGAATGTGATAAGGGAGAAGAGATGAATCCAATGGAATAGTTCTCAAATAATGGTGAAAAATTTTCCAGACTTTTTTTTTTTTTTTTACAAAGTTATACTCCGGTCTGAAGAATAATGCAAAGAGGAAATGCCCAAATGCTTAACCAGAAAGAAATGTGTATTTACTTGGAAACCCAAACATAGTAGCGCAACAATAGATCTTGTTTGTTTTAATTCTTTTATGTTTCTGTCCCCTAAGGGTTAGGTATTCAAGGGTTCTACAGACAAGGGTTTTCCCTGTGCTATATCTCTTTGATATATGTGCGGGGTCCAACAGTATTACTCGACCCAATATCTCAGGGCATTAACTAAGGAGGATAGACTGTACCCTTATCCATACTACCCGACTACCCAGGTACTAGAGAGTATCTTTCCGAGTGTTGTTCTCGGTGACACTATAGAAGTCGAGTGGCCAATCAATTTATCTAAAGAGGGCTTCAGGTAATCTAGGTTGATCCATACACAGGTGTTGTCTATTGCACTACCACTCGAAGGGGTACCAACATGGGTTACAAGGGTGGCCAATAGATGTGCTCTTAAGTACCACTTGTATTTCCTGCATGTATGAATCCCTCAACTGCGGGTTTATGCGTGTAACGATAGATCTTTGTGGCTTAAAGATGTCGGAATACGTCTCTACCCTGAAAAGAAATTAACCCACACTTTCTGCCAAGGAAAGTGCTCTGATACCACTTGTAATATAGCAAATATAAAATGTATGCAGAACTGAAATAAAATGCTAGTAATGGCAGAATGACAGCAATATAACCAGAACATTCACCACAATAACACTGAAATGATATAAGAATAACAACAGAAATAGAACTTTGAATCTAAAAGCAATGTTCATGGGCCTCTTTGAGGGGGAAACCTCTAGTTGAGAAAATTTCTATTACAATAATATCCAAGCTAGGGCTCTCATACCCTCGACTCCTATTTATACTAAAAAGAAGCATCTAGAGGAAGATCCTTCTAGAAGCGGAAGCTTCTATTAGGTCTTCTTACATCCGCCTTATTCTATTTTATTGAAAGGCCTTATTAATATTGACCTTCATTACATTTGAATATATTGTTCTACCTATGTGCGGGTTAGGACCCTAACAAAATCATCAGCATGGAAGAAATCTACCTACTCAAAGAAGACAGCCATTTTCTAGGTACAAAGATTTTTTCTATGGATATTGTTTCTATTGTTCTAACCTTGGCCAAAAAGTTGTAAATTGTTCCTTAAGATTTAGATATAAGCAATCAAGACACTCAAGGAATAAATATCTTCCACAACAAAGAATGATACATCCAAGTAACAAACAGCTACATATTGCAAATGGTCAAATTAAGTTTAGAGACATGCAACTAAGGAGGTCAATAAATAATGAATAGTCAATGAGTAGACAACGTTGCAACAATCACTTTGACCTATTGAAAAATGAGCTTGAATGTTATAATTTTGATAACTTCGGCCACAAAGCTGCAACCTTCCATCCGAAGAATTACAAGGAAGATCCAAGGATAAAGCTCTTATCTAGAAAGGTCAGCACATGGAAAAAGAAAGATAGTGGAAAATGTGGTCTAGTACTTTCAACTCAAAAACAAAAGGACTCCTGGAATATAGACAGTGGATGTTCCAAGAACATGACTGGAGAAAAGGATAAGGTTTTTCCTATAAGTAAAATAAAAACAGGAAATGTGATCTTTGAAAATGATGAACCAGATAAAATCAAGGATAAAGGGATGGTGAACCTGAGAAAAGACAAAGGAGATTCTCAGGATGATATGCTTGTAGATGATCTGAAACATAATGTTCTTAGTATAAGTCAAATGTGTGACAGAGGCTGTGAAGAGGTGTTCACGTCCAAAGATTGTAAGGTGAAAAATGTAAACTCAGGACAAGTGGTGTCTAAAGGCATAAGGACAGATAATGATGTTGATATTGAATCCTCCCATGCAAGAAAAGAAGAATTAGAAGAAGAATCATGTCATAAGTTGGAAGAAGAAGTTGTGAATCTTAGAAAGAAGGTTGAATAGTCAAATACCCAAATCAAGTTCTTGAAGAGTTCCATGATCCTAGATGAGATCTTGGATAGTCAGAGATCACCAAATGAAAAATACGGTCTTGGATACAACAAGGAAGAAATCAGTACTTCTAAGAAGTCTAACATAGGTCCTTCATTTGTAAAAAGGGAAAGAAGGTATGACTTGGGTTCCTCAGGTTCAAAGAATGAAAGCAATACTGCAATATTTAGAATATCAGATCAAGGAATAAATCCAGAAGCTACTCATACACGTCAAAGTAAGTTTAGACGAGAGATGCCTTCATGGATGAATCAAAGGAGGTATGAGAGTGTGTGTAACGGTTTTTTCTTGTGATGAATATGGTCATAAAATCCTTGGATTGTAGGCAGCATGGAAGAAAAATGAAATTGTAGTAATAGAAGATCAAAGAACAAAGTTCAAGAAACCAGGACACTCACAGATGTGTATAACAAAGATTGAAAAAGTGAACACGCATCAAGTTAATTGTTGCAAGATAAATTGCAGTCATGTGACAAGCATAGTATAAATCTTCTCTAACAACTTTAGAGCTATGGACAATAAAGAAGCATCTTGGATAAAGACGGATACATCTAGTTAGAGATCGATGAGAATCAATGGGAAGATCCAAGGGTTTTTTGAAAAATACGATCTACAATTGCCTAGTGTTCCAGTAGGACAGCAGCATCATTATGACTTACAAAATGATATACATGACATCCTGTAGAAATAACAAGAGGAGAGATCTTGTTAGGGAAAGCTAACCTTTTAGAAACAAAGGGGGAGAACAGTCAAAATTAAAGAGAGAAGAGTGACAAGGGGAGTCATTGAGTTATGACATGAAAAGGTTGATGAAGGAGTCCCAATAAGAGAGATGAGAAATATTGAAGTCTACTACAGAGGACACGGCTGAAGCTGAAGATGGACAGGTCCAAGAATCAGAAGGAGAAGACTCTGAGTTAGGTACAAATACTATGCAGAACTCAAATAAGAGAATCCATCCTTTCAGGGGGAGTATGTATTGGTTGAATATCTAATACCTCCGCACAGTACTGCAACAGCTCAGGGGGAGCATGTTTTCATTGACATTGATGTCAAAGGGGGAGAAAAGGTCCAGTATGAATGCTACAGTTGAAGGTCTAAGAAGAATAGTGTAGTCATTCAGGGTTTCCATCAATGCCAAAGGGGTATATTATTGGCATGTTTACAGGGAGAGTGTGCTTGTCATTGATGGAAAGAACGACAGCGATGTTGGAAGATTTATAGGCAGAGTGTACTTGTCATTGATGGCAAGATCAGAGTGTGCATTGATGGAAAAATGAGAACAACGTAATCTCAGGTGAAGAAGCAGTGCAATCCAAGCTCAGAGAGGAATAGCGCAAAGTTTCACACAGAGCGCAAGTGTGCGCCAGGGCCGAGGTTAACTCCATTACCAACGGTCAGGAGAGATAACGTTCTCAGAAATGCAGATGACACCCAAAGGCATCAGAACTCGCAGAACCTTTGACACTTAGATATTCTTCCAAGTCGGGAGGATACATAAGCTTAGGAGGAGGAGCGACAATGGTCGTTGGATCATCAATCCAGAATACCTGATGTCCATTAAATCAGAGTCCAGACAGGAGGAGCATGCAGAGGAGGAGATTAGACCTCAGTCATCGAATCAGAGAATGAAGGACAAGCAACGGTTAGATCCAATGGAGCTGCAAGGAGGATAATCCCAGGAGTCAGTCAACACTCCAAAGCTCTGAAGGAATCCTCATTGTTGGAGCCAAAGGACACGTGGCGAGTGATTGGAATTTCTTTGAATTGTGAACTGGAAGAGTCAAAGGTGAGAGTTGGAGGAACTCACAAAATGCGAATTCGTGAAATGATCTAGACCGTCAGATCACCGAGTGTTGGCCCTTGACCAAATTTTGAGGAACACTTAGTCATATTTGAAAAATTTTGGGACTTCGACAGCTTGTCAAAGATGGAGCGCAATGCGAAGCGGGAATCGTGGAAGCTATACCCCTTTTTGGGTCCTTTTTGGGTTTTTGGGGATAATGTAATGGGAAAGGGATGTCGGCCTATGGGTTTACCCACGCTTAGGCCCACTTTTGTAATGTATAAATAGATGTCTAGGAGAAGTAAGTAAGGCAACGGTAGCCCATCCATGTGATGTAAGCTAAGTGCTAGTAGTGATTTGTGCATGACTATAGAAGGGTTACAGAGCTAAGTGCAAGTTATTATAGAGATTATAGAAGGCTTTGTGCTACAATGCAAGGAATATGGATCTAGCGAGTTGTGCAAATATTTTCTCATGTGCGTAGAAGGGATTTTGGTGACTCTATGTTGTAACCTGATTAACTAAAGCTAATAAAGAAGAAGACTTTGTGGACGTAGCCCTGGGGTGGGGGTGAACCACGGTAAATCTATGTGTTGTTCTCTGTGCCTCGACCTGATGTGTTTGTCTCTTCCTTTGTTAAGTGCTTTGATGTGTTTAGATAGATCTATTTATGCTTTGTGATTATGAGATATGAATGAATGTTAGATCTAGTATGTAAGATGCTTAGTGCTTGATCTGCCAAATCTAATCTATCTTGATGTGGCTAAGTGTTGAATTATCTTATATCTAAGTACATATTTTGATGCGCTGTGCTATCTGTGAAGTATCATAAGGGTTGAATATTGATGAATAATCTATTCTAGGTGATTTCTAAGTGTTATAATCACATATCTATGTCCCATCTAAGTTTGCAGACACCTGAGTCTCACAACCACCCCTGCCTCTACCTCAGGTGAGACTTCATCTGCTTCGCAGGTGTTGCCGAAAGGGCCATTAGTTAGGGTTTTGTTGGTGCATTTTTGTAGCGTTGAACCCTAGATCTGCCCCTGTGCCAACAAATGGTTCCATTGTCGGGACCTGAAACTGTGATTGTTGGGAACTGATCATAAATAGCTTTGTGCAAAGATTCATCTTGGAATTGTGAAAGCTCTGTGTGTGGATCTATGCCCTAGTGTGCAGTGATCCACTTGATTCGAAAATCTCTGTGCTAAAGAAGGAAGGACAGATCTGAAGGAAAGAAGTCAGATCTACAAGAAAAGAGGTTGATACTGAAGAAAAGAAGTAAGATCTGTAAGCTCTATGCTCTGATAAAGGTAAGAATAGTCAAAAGTTCTTAGATCTGGAAGCTTTGTGCCATGTAAAAGTAAGATAAGTGAATTTTTTTATTTCTAGAGCATGGATTTAGGTATGCTTGATAGATTTTTTCCTAGCTTGAAAACTAGGGCATTGTTAGTTGAAAGAACGTTTGATATGAATAGATCTGATAAGTATAATGATAGATATCTTATACCTATGCATAGAAATAATTTTTGGACTAACCAATGGATGCAGGATCCTAGAAAGAAATTTTTGCAGGCTAGCCATTATGATCCTAGCACACAGTATAAGAAGAGTTGGGGATCATTGAAGAGAAAGAGAGGATTAACTCTTTATTACAGTTGCAGAAGACCAAGACATCTTGCTAAGGAATTCCCTGGGAGAAACCCTAGTTGCCTCTGTTGTAAGGCTATGGACCATGAAGTACTGGATTTCCCTAGAATGATTGCTAGACTTGAAAAGATGAATATGGAGGAAGGAAACTCTGAAGGAGATCAAGAGACTAATATTATAGAAGAACCCCAGAAAGAATCAAAGATTATGTTACTGAAAATGAAAGAAACCTTGGATGAACATAAAGATGCCAGTTTGTCAAATATCTTCAAATAAAAGGACAAAATCGAAGTAAGAATAGGAGACTTCGACATTGACTATGCTCTGGATGAGGGAACACAGATGAAAATTATGACAGAAAGTACTTGGGAAACCCTAGGAAGGCCTGCTATGGTTCCTTCACTAGGAAAAATAGGGTTATTTAAAGGAAAAATGGTAACCCTATGTGGCAGGATTAACCAGATAGCTATGAGTACCCATGGAGCTTCGACAGAGGAAGAATTCGAAGTTATTAAATTTATTGAGGACCATGCCCCATTTCCATCTTTGTTAGGAAATATCTGGATTGAAAAAGACCATATCTAGAGAAAAGAAGAAAAGGAAGCCCTAGAACAAAAGAAGCAAGAACTCATGGAATTTATGACTAGAAGGATCGCCTACTTGATGGAAGAACAAGAGAACAGATCTAGGCTATTGAACACCAGGGACTTGGATTTTGAATCTATAAGAGCATTAGAGGAACCACAAAATACTGAAATACCTAATCCATATAATGGAGTATTACCCTTGGATATGAAGAAAGAATCTCAACATCACGAAGTGACTATGTCGAGAGAAGATAAGAATCAGAATGGAAAAAGGATGACCGAGATGAAGCTCACTAGGAAGAAGGCTAGGAAGCTAAGTAAGAAGAGAGCCAAGATCAAAAAGTTACAGAAGACTTTAGAGGAAACTTCGCAGAAGGAAAAATCACAGGAATTGAGTTTCACCGGGATATCAAAACAGCAACATACGGCACTTCGTCATGGCGAAGCAATATAGTCGTTGGACTGATATACCCATTCGACTTTCACCCCGAATGAATAGAAAAGAATTAAAGGATCACCACTAGACCGTTGGACCACATCATAATGGATGGATCAACATTCATGGAAGCTTCATACCTGTTGCAAGAAGACCATTGATGAATTTCCTATTTAGCTCGTCGTGTCATGCCCGAAGAACACTTTTTCCAACTGAAAAATCAAATCCTGCGGAACTAGTGATTGTCTACAGTGATCATTGCAAGTAGATTGTTCATCCTAGTGTAGTATTTTGAGATCATCGTGACCCCGATTATCTTTCCCGAGTGCGTATGTCCGATGAGCTCACCACACTTGAGGAATCCATCACAGAGGTCCTTCTTAATTTAATGACTGAGAGAGCCATGTCGGAAAGAAGAATGTCCACCAGAGTTCAAGCATCATCGACAGAAGGAGTGCAAGCCTCCCCATCGACTGCTCGAGCAGGTACATCTCAATCCGGTGCAGAAATAAGAACTAAGCATAAGGATGAAATAGCCAATGTGAAGTTAGTGCCATCCATCCTACTAGCATACATACCCCCTCTGAGTGGTGAGATTAACAAGGACAGTGTCCCAAGAGACTTTGAATACACCCTAGTCACTGCATATCTACCGAAAGGAGCATGCCCCTACCGCGCAGAACAAGACAAGGTTATAGCGTTGAAGTTTTGTGACTTCAACCTGGGGGACCGTAAAGTTTACAACATGGTTGCCCCGTATAAGTACTTGACGAGAAATAAGGGCAATAATTTGAAGCTCATCCCTCAGCAACGGATGATGAACCTAGCGCAGTCTACTTTGCTCAACGTTATGAAAATACCGCACTTCGACAGACACCAGGAGGTGAATGCTTGTGTAAAATTGTTGCTAGCAAGTTACCACGGAGGATACCTATGGTTAGATTGCCGCATAATTGTTCATTCAGCACTGATCAATAGGATCATCGGGCTTAGCATGCAGGGCTCTGATCCCCATTAGTACTATCCTAGAAAGATCGCAGACTGTGCTCTTGTGCAGAAGATCAAAGAATCATGTGGTGATGTTGAGAAAGGTGTGAGAGGCTACAAGGTAGCTTCTATTGAAAGTGGCGCGGTGCGCCTCGCATGCCAACTGATTGCAGGGAAGTTGGTATGCAAGAATTGACCAACACAAGTATCTAGATTTGTAGTTGACCTCGCAGGAAAGTGTGCAGATGGACTACAGATGAACTGGGCGAAGTACTTGGTGAATAAACTGGAGATTGACTGCAGAGAAACCCAAGATCAGGGGCATGAGTTCCATTTTAACTGGCTCATGATACTGATCGCTTTTGTTGCATGGGAGATATCGGAAGGCGCAACCTTTCTGGACCTTGACCCCTTTAAGCCACTAGCCACGAAGTTTAGTCAATAGAGAATTTCGCTCTGTGACCGGCTTAGAACAGAAGGTCAAAGAGCCCATAGAGCACTAAGTGATGAAGTTGGTTGAAGTTATTCAGCAACTTCAACAAAGGGTCATGGAATTAGAGCTTCATACCATACCATAGACTCCACAAGAAGTGCACGACCAGCGAGAATTGAATGCTCATAATGCAGTCGAGAGGATTAAAACACTTGTTGTAGAATGTAAACAGCTAAGTAGCAGAAGCGCACAGATATATGAACAACTATATGAAGACCCACAGTTGAAGAAATTGGAGTCCCAACTCCAGGAAGCAAAGAAGCACGCAAATATAGTACAGGTGCAGCTCAAGCTCCTGTCACCCATCGATAGGATGAAGAGATCCCAGGAACAGTGCACTGCCCAACAACTCATTCTTACCATGCAAAACAGTGTGATGTAAGTCACCCAGAAACTCCAGCCGAGCCATGAGGCAACCTACCTACTATTTGAAGTAATTGAAGGCCAAGGAACACTAATAGAACAAGTAGTTGTTATATTCGAGCAGCAACTGGAAGGACCTATCAGCGAAGTGGTTGTTCAGGAATTGGCTGAGCAAGAAGCAGTAGCACAGAGACAAGTCGAAGCAGCTCGAGCCAAGCTTGAGACATTTGAGGCAAAGTTACCCATACCTAAATGACTCAGGATGAGTCACAGGTGAGTGTTGGGGGCCTATTGTCCCTTGACCAATTTTTGAGGAACACTTAGTCATATTTGACCATTTTTGGGACTTTGACATCTTGTCAAATATGGAGCGCAATGCGAAGTGAAAATCGTGGAAGCTAGACCTATTTTTGGGTCCTTTTTGGGTTTTGGGGGATAATGTAATGGGAAAGGGATGTCGGCTCGTGGGTTTACCCACGCTTAGGCCCACTTTTGTAATTTATAAATAGATGTCTAGGCGAAGTAAGTAAGGGGACGGTAGCCCATCCATGTGATGTAAGCTAAGTGCTAGTAGTGCTTTGTGCATGATTGTAGAAGGGTTACAGAGCTAAGTGCAAGTTATTATAGAGATTATAGAAGGCGTTGTGCTACAACGCAAGGAATAAGGATCTATTGAGTTGCACAAATATTTTCTCCTGTACGTAGAAGGGTTTTTGGTGACTCTGTGTTGTAACCTGATTAACTGAAGCTAACAAAGAAGAAGACTTTGTGGATGTATCCCCAGGGTAGGGGTGAACCAAGGTAAATATGTGTGTTGTGCTCTGTGCCACAACCTGATGTGTTTTTCTCTTCCTTTGCTAAGTGCTTTGATGTGTTTAGATAGATCTATTTATGCTTTGTGCTTCTGAGATATGAATGAATGTTAGATCTGGTATGTAAGATTCTCAGTGCTTGATCTATCGAATATAATCTATCTTGATGTGGCTAAGTGATGAATTATCTTAGATCTAAGTATATATTGTGATGCTCTGTACTATCTACAAAGTATCATAAGGGTTGAATATTGATGAATAATCTATTCTAGGTGATTTCTAAGTGTTATAATCACAGATCTATGTCCCAGATAAGGTTTCAAACACTTGAGTCTCGCAACGACCCCTGCCTCTACCTCGGGTGAGGCTTCTTCTGCTTCGCACGTGTTGTCGAAATGGTCGGTAGTTAGAGTTTTGTTGGTGCATTATTGTAGCATTAAACCCTGGGTCTGCCCCTGTGCCAACATTGAGGATCATGGACCATTGATATGGCATGACAAAAAATGAAGTCTGAGTTCTTGAAGAAGAGATCTAGACCATTGAAATATGGAAGATCGTGGGTCGTTGATCTGGAGCGGGTATTTGGAAATCAGGAGTCGAAGAAAGGAGGTGCTCTAACCTTTGAATTTGTGAAACATGAAACCACGATTTGATCACAGTCGTCGATTAGAGGGAGAGATATAGACCATTGATCTGTAATGAATAATTTTGGAGTTTCAAGAGTTGGGAGTTTTGAGGCAACTCACAGCAGGAAATCACGAAACGCGAAATCACGATTTGATCACAGTCGTCGATCAAAGGGAAAGATCATGGACTGTTAATCTAACGCAATCGCGAGTTTGGGAATCATAAAAAGGGAGGTGAGACAACCTTCGACGTCGTGAATGATGATGTCACGAAACGTGAAAAGGATATCTCAACCATTCAATCACGGAGAGATTTGGACCGTGGATCTGGCAAGCGTAGTTTATGAAGTTAGGCCTATGGTCGCGGCCATGGTCACGTTGATGAAAATAAGGGAGGAGCTAGCATGTTGATAAGCTCCACTTCAAAAATTGCGAGTTGGGAGATGCAAGGCAGCTCTCCGCAGATATCGCAAAACGCAAAATCGTGACTTGTTCACAACTGTTGATCAAAGAAAAGATATGGACCGTCGATCTAGCACCATCCCTATTTTAGGTATCGGGAGAACGGAGGTAACGAGACTCCCAAAGTCGCGAAGTGAGAAATTGTGACTTGATCTAAGTTGTTGGATTGAGGAGAGATCTATACCATTGATTGTCCATGGAGATGAGACGTGAAGTCACGAAACGCGAAATTGCAAAGCACTCGAAATATTTGGCCCATGGTCACATCGAAAGGTCACATCAACAGAAAGTTAAGGGAGGATACAGCATGTCACTAGGCTCCACTTCGGTGATCACTGAATCCGTGAAGCACCCTTTTTTATTAGTGAGTGGTCAAAGCTTGTGTTCTAATCAGTAGAAGATTGGGGAAGTATCTAGCAATGCTAGGCTCCATTTCAGAGTTTCACGAGTTGGGAAGATCGAGGAAACTCATAGCTGGATATCCTAAAATGCGAAGTTGCAAAGCGCCTGTTGGATAGACGTATGGTCACAGCCATGATCATGTGGAAGGTAGGGGCTTAGCAAGAAGAGCTAGCACCCAGTGTGTAGATTTCTCAAAGAGGGAAAAAGGCACCAAATACATGAGTGCGCAAAGGTTATCTCAGTAATTTCTAGAGAAGGACTTATTGTAACTGCAGAAAATGACTAATTTCATCTACCAGAGAATTCGAAGAATATCAGGGTGATCCCTGGAGGAGATGAAGAGTCTCGAGGTATTTGTCAGTGTAATGAAGACTCATAATAGAGACGATTGACAGATGGAAAATAGTCAAAGATTGTAGCTACTAGAGAAGCCAAAGAGTCTAAGCATAACAGCCATGAATGAAGAAAAAACTAAGTGTAATCGCCAGAGGGGATGAAGAGTTAGGTGTATTATCTGGCAGAGGACCTGGCATTATAAATATACGCAGAACAGAGAAGAGGATTTTTCTTCTGCAAAGAGTTATTCATGCGGGTAAAAGTAGGTTGTGTACAGTTGTTGAATTGTATAGAAGAAGCGTAGCACATAGAACATAAATGCATATCTTAGAGAGGAAGAAAAAGTTGAGGTGTGCATGCAGAGACATAGCAGAAGAATAGAAAGCTTATGAAGATGTGAGGAGGAGTACATTGAAGCAAGAAGAGTAGAGCAATGTATCAGAACAGTAATGAGACTGGTAATCCATGGATGAATATTATATCACTGTAATAGATTCAAGCAAGCAAAGGTTTATATTTCAGAGTGGTAGGGAGGTTCTAGGGAGGATTGTTGTCCTCGGAGTTTCAAGTGGGTGCTTGAACACAGGGAGTTGTAGCTTCCATCTGGTTGCAGCCAGAAAAACCAGGGTGGCAGGGTGGTGTAAGGGAGAATTTGTGTTCTCTGTTATGCAGGTTGGTGCCTGTGTGACTGGAAGTTGGTGCTTCCATCTAATTGGTGTTGGAACACTAAGGGAGTGGGTCTTAGAGAAACCAGAGAGTTGGTGCTCTCAGCAAATTGCATCTTGCAAAACAGAGGTGGTAGCCTCACAATGAGTTGGTGCTCATAAGAATGATAATGTAAAAAAAATAAAGATCACTTATGATATCAAGAAGAAGAGGTTTTTCCCTTTATGGGTTTCCTTAGGAAATATGTGTCTTTGTATATTTCATGTGTGTGATTGATGTTGAATATTTTATTGCCTACCTTCCTGCACTATTCTGATTTTAATTGAATGATCTATAAAGAGTTTAAAATAAGTATAATTTTTTAAGCACGGTGTCAATTGATTCACCCNCCCCCCCCTCTCAGTTGTCCAATAGGAAATACTTAATTTATTTGAGCTTTAAATATCTTATCTTTATTTTTTCCATGCCATCAGGAGGCTGCAACTTCTGTAGAAATAAAATGATGTCCATGTACCAAGAACATCCTGCTAATGGAGGGATGACTTGAGAACTTGTATCAAACAACTCAACCTGTTGATTTTCTGAGAAAGTGTTGATGAAATTCACCCCCAAGGCTTTGCAATTAGATTCAGCCAGCATCCTGGATAAACCTTGACCTTAACCATTTTGGTGGGCCTTATCTCCAAGTCAAATTCAAGGATTTTAGCAATCCACTTACTCCTTCTCCCATCTATGTCAGTCTGAATGAGAATTTCCTTCATAGAAGCTGAAGGGACATATGCAATGACCTTTGATTGCAAAACATAGACCCTCAAGGATTTGAGGGCTTTAACCAGAGCATAGGCCTAATTTTCCATGATGTCATATTTCAGCTCTGAATCTCTCAATGCCCTATTGAAAAAAGCAATGGGCTTTTCAAACCCTTCATTATTCTTTTGCAACAAAACAGCTACCACTGTGTCAAATGAAGGAAAGGAAAAAATCATAAAATATTTGGAGTAATTAGGAATGATGAGCACAGGTGCTTCGATTACGATCTTTTTTATTTGATTGAAGGAACTACGATATTCAGCAGTCCATTTGATTTCATTTCCTTTCATCAACATGACGGTAATGTCCTTCACCAGTTCAGCAAAATTAGAAACAAACCTTCTCAGAAAATTAATCTTCCCCAAGAAAGACTGGACTTCTTTCTTGGATCTAGGGAGTGCTAAGGTTTGGATGGCTTCCACTCTGCTGGGATCAATCTTTACTCCCTTAGTTGATACTATGTGCCCCAGTAATTTTCCCTCCTTCATAGAAAACAATGACTTCT
Organism: Picea engelmannii; assembly: GCA_009831015.1. Classification (NCBI taxonomy): domain Eukaryota; kingdom Viridiplantae; phylum Streptophyta; class Pinopsida; order Pinales; family Pinaceae; genus Picea; species Picea engelmannii. The sequence goes on along the minus strand of ML814819.1, from coordinate 144,571 downwards.
TGGGATTCAGGGAGAGACCAAATTTTTTGCATTTTTGGAAGACCTTTCTCAAATGATGACAATGTTCTTTATCATTCCTGGAGAAAAGTGAAATGTCATCCAGATAAATGACTACAAATTTATCCCTTTCCCCAATAAAGGAAATGTCCATAGCGCACTGGAAAGTTTCTCCTGTGTTCGTCAATCCAAAGGGCATCTTGGCATACATGAATGTACCCCATGGAGTGTTGAATGTTGTATTCTCTCTGTCATCAAGTAAGACAGAAATCTGATTATAGCCAGAAAATCCATCAATCATGGACATCCTATATGCACCTGTCACCCTCTACAATATGTGCTCCATTTTCGGCAATGGGTAATTATCTTTCTTGGAGATTTTGTTTAGGTTCCTGAAATCAACACAAAGTATGATTTCTCCATTCTTCTTTATCCTTGGGACCAAGTTGGCCACCCATTCAAAATACCTCAAAGGAACGATAATCTGGGCATCTAAAATATTGTTTACCTCTTTCTTCATGATAGGTAGCAGCATAGGGTTGATCTGTCTCAGTTTTTGTCTAAATGGATTGGCCTCTTCCTTTAGTGGGATCTTATGCTCAATGATTCTTGTGTCGTATGTTCTGAGATCCTCATAAGTCTAGGCAAACACATCAGCAAACTCCTTTAATAGCTCAGCATATTCATCCCTTTGTTCCCTTGACAGACTTCTCGACAACTTGACAAATTTTGGATCTTTCTTTGTACCAATGTTACATTCAGTTACATCAGCATCATCAGTCGATCCTTTAACTTTCACTGTCACATCATTTATGTCAAATAGTCTTTCCAAAGGAACTAGTCCCTTCGGAATGTGATTTCTAGGCAACTGAACAATATAGTGATTAGCGATTTTGTTCAGGAAAACATCAACATGAGGATTACTTTCAGAATACTGATCTTGATCAATATGTAGTGCAGAAAACTCATCAACGGTCTCAAGGAATCTTTTGATCTCAAGATCATCCTCAAATACTTTCCAATGCTTGAAATTGTCAAGTATAGAGGGTCTGTATTTTACTTCTACATCAATCATGATTTTTGGTGGCAAAGGGACTCTGAAATTGCTTGCTAAAATAGCCAGAGAATCAGCCATGATGTTTTCCTATTGGAATAAATGAAAGGTTGAAAGCTAGGAAAAAAATGTCAATAAGGTCCCACACTTCATTTCTATAACTTCTTAGTCTAGGGTGCTTAGCTTGATAAAGATTTATGATCTGATTGAAAATTAACTCAGCATCCCCAAATACTGAAATCTCTTCAATCCCCATATCTTATGCAGACCTCAAACCTAAGACGAGAGCTTCATACTCTGCCATGTTATTGGTAGCTTCGAATTCTAACTTGTAGAACAGAGCTATAATCTCTTGAGTAGGTGAAACAAAAACCACTCCAACACTAAAACCTTCCTTAGAATAGGCTCCATCGAAGAACATTTTCCACACATAGGTGATAGGAGGGGAATTTTCACAAAAATTAATGGGCCTCTTTTTTATTTCCAGAGGAGGTTCAAGAGCGTCGGTGAGTTGCAGCAAACTAGATCCTAAATCTGTGTCAAGAGAAAAGATAGGATGGTTTGTGGGGTTTGCTTCATCACTAATATTTTAGGCCAACTGAGCTTCCCTATAAAGTCTTCTATGCTCCCCCCCAAACATCAGAATAGTATCATAGGGAGGTCCATCTGCAAAGTTCCCCCTAGTCTTTTTATCCAATATCTAGACAGAAGCATCCCGAACTTAGGGGGAACTCCAGCTACCACGATGTCCATGATCACGGTTTTCATTGGTAGCTACAACAGAGATACGGCCAAGTATTTGATAACCCCAAGGCACTTCACCTTCCTAGATTCAAATGAATATAGATCATGATAAGATTTTGTAATCTCTAGACCAAGCTCTTCCATGACAATCTTAGGCATAAGATTGTGAGATTCCCCTAAATCCATCAAACAATTGTACAGCACCTTTTCATGTATGTTCAGTGAAGTATATAAGGGAGGGGATGAGTCATCTCTATATTATACCAAAGGACCTAGGATGACTGTAGGCTTCTCATCTTGGAGGTTTACTAAGTCTTTGGAATGAGATGAAGGTTCAGGCTGCAACATTTTGGAGAGGAACCTTATGAAGTCTTCATGCTTGACCAACTCTGAAATGGGTACAGGGATTCTAATATTTTGTATTTCATGCTCAAATTTGAAAGAGGAGGGTGTCTTTAGAATTTCTCTCACTACTGGAATAAGACCTTTGACCACTGGTGGGGGGGTCTATGCCTTCTTTTCCTTGTTTCGGTCTGCAATATCTTTTGCAGGTTTTTCTGGTCTGGTAGGCCGATCGGGGATGTAAGAATTCCCTTCTTTCTATTTTGACCTAAGATTATATCTGTTTGGTATGTTGGCCTTGTCTCCCTTGCTCAGCTCATTAAGTTGGTTGTCCATGAGAGACTCCTTGTATGCAGATTGAGTCAAATGAGGAAAAGAGGAGGTGTCTCTGAGATAGTGGATTTCTGGGTCAAGTTCTTCTTCCTCCCCTTCATCATCAGTAACAAGATTATTTTGGAGAGGGGTCTAGATATTTTGGTCATCTCTATCCCTGTTTCTCTCCTCTCTTGGAAGAATTTGAGAAGCATTGTTAAGTCTCTTGAAATTACCTCTATTATTAGCATTTTGTGAATTTCTATAGTTCTATCTTCCTTCAAGCTTTAATTTCTCCATCTCAGCAGACATAGATTTTACTAATTTGGTAAGTTCATCATCTTCAGGACGGACAGCAAAGGACCTAGAGGTTGAAGCTTCATACCTCCCTTTTCTTTTGTCTATGTCAGCCTTTCTCCTAAGCTTATCAACTGCAAATATATTGGACTCTACTTCAAGGGTTTCATCTTGCATATGAGCCAAGAAAGTAGCTCTTCCTTCTCTTAACAGGAGACAAAAATCAGGATCAAAAGCACTGGCATAAGTAATATTTGCAGAGGTTTATGTAGGCTTGATCTCGGTGGGGATTTTATTATACATTTTATTAAACCTCTTGGAGAAGTCAGAAACAGATTCCCCTTCCTCCTTCAGAGATCCAAACTCTGTAATATAGTATAGGAGATCCCTTTTGTCTCCCCAATCCTTTAAGAAGGCTTCATATAGGGCCTCAATTTCATCAATAGATCCAAGATACAAGGCCCTAAACCACTTCCTAGCTTCACCATCAAGGCTATGAACAAAAATCCTCATCCATTCATATTCATTCTCTATGGCATGATTATCTATAAAACTATAAAAGGCTTCAAGGTGTGCCTCTGCAGCTATGTCTCCTTCACCTGTGAACTTAGGAAACTGATTAAGGTAGCCATCCATTGGGAGGGAATTCAAAGGCTGAGGAAAAACAAGAGGGGCATACCTAGCATCTATTATAACTTCCATCCTAGTTCTGGGGGGGTTTGCTCCTACCATTAGAGTGTGAACTGGAGGAGAACCAGGAGGATATGGAGTTAGGACAGGCGAGACTGGGGTTGTGCTTCTAGGAGAAAAAGGAAAAGGTTGAGCGCTAGGAGATAAAGATGAGGGGCTAGAGGTAACAGAGGTTTCCCCTTCTGTAATTGCAACAACTCTAATATGAGGAGGAGTAGGAAAGTCTTCTAAGGTCCAAGATCTCTCCTTCCACTTCAAAACTTTGGGGGAGAAATGGGTTTCAAAGCTCTCTCCTTCCAAACCAAGAATAGGAGGGGAGAAATCGGCAGGAAAACTCCCAAAATTTAAATTTCTTGAAACTCCAGCAGTTTGTATAATAGGAGAATCAGAACAGTTACTGGAGTTTGAAAGAGGGATTATGCAAATTATTAGAAAAACTTGGTACAACTGTGGAGGTACCTTTTTGAGCGGTCTTTCCCTTTCTGATAATTTCCTCTAGGTCAGCTTCAGACGTTGCTAGAGGCAGCAGTGAAGTGGACCTCGTGTGTCTGCCTTAAGGAGATAGAACTGAAACAGTGGAGTCGCCAGATGGTGGATTCGCTAGGTGCAGGATGCAATCTTTAATGGTATTGATGTCTGATGCACCTTCAGAATCAGTAGCTTTTTGTCATTCTTACCCAGGTAAATGTCTTCAATTCGTTCCCCAGCAACGGCGCCAAAAAATTTATCACTACAAGTCACCTTCGGCATCGAAGGTAAGCCCAATACCCATCAGTTTAGATGTCACAATGAATAAATTTAAATGGGATTGAATGGGTGTAGACTCAAGATAATATCGTTCTAACTCAGAAAACTGGACCATCGTAAACAAGTAGGTGAGGTCTTGAAACTTATCTTTAATAGTGATATTGTTGAGCTCTCTATAATCTGGACACATATGCCATGAGCCGTCTTTCTTGAATACAATTACCACCAGTGTAGAGTAAGAACTTTGGCTAGGTCTAATAATGATAGCCTCTAACATTTTGTCAACCATGTGCTCAATTTCACTCTTCTGGGCATAAGGGTATTTGTATGGCCTGATGTTAGGAGGAGCACTCCCAGGAACTAGGTGAATATCATGATAATGATTTCGAGTGGGTGGAAGACCTTTGGGAATATCTTCAAATACTTTGGAATGCTTATCAATGATCCCTTGGAGATCTAGAGGAATAGATGGCTTAGATGTTTGAACATCTAGTGAGCATAGTTGTTAAATAACACCTTGATGCCCCTTTTTCAATAATTTTTTCATGCCATTAGAGCTTATCACCTTACCGGGTTTCCCTGTGATACCTCTTAACTCAATTTCATTTCCTTCCAATGAAAATTTCATGAGAAGTTCTTGAAAATTAAAATCCACCGTTCCTAATGATTGTAACCATTGGATTCCTAGTAAAACATCAGCACCAACCATGGGTATAGAAATCATTGGACTATTCATTACATATTCCCCCATAGTAAGATTGATCTTATTTCATTTTCCTAAGAAATTGATAGTTCATCCATCTGCAATCATTACTTGAAACTCTGGCCCAAGATATACAAAGCAATTGAAAGCTTTGGCTAATTTATAGTGAATGAAATTATGAGTAATGCCAGAATCAATTAGGACTATTACCTTTTTCTTTTTGATATATCCTTCGATCTTGAGGGTTTGAGGAGTCCTAATTCTAGCCAA
>ML814819.1:98175-138895 GCA_009831015.1 Picea engelmannii | reverse complement strand
TTCAAACCAAAGTTGGAGTTTCTCCATTCTTGATTCACCTTCCTTGTGTCCTCATCATGAATTTCATGAGATACATTTTCACTTTCAGGTGTCCTCTCTATTAAGAAATTTTTCAATCCTTCCATGATCTCCCCTTTTAAACCGTCCATCATCTCTTGTAGTTCATCTTTTGTTACTATCTTCTTTTGTAAATCATTTATGTCCCTACGCATTTCTTCACCTTCATCAAGATTCCATGTAGGATTGTCTATAGGCTTATTTGGTGTAGAAGTTCCCTTTTTGGATGGCATGTTGGCCAAGTATCACTTTTGAACCTTGATTTTGAGGTGGTTCTGCTAGACAATCTTTATTCTGCTGTATCTCCAAATTTTCGGCTCTTCTAGGTATGAAACTTTCTTTTTTGTATTTTTTTTATATTTATTCTCTGCAATTCCATAGGTCTGATCAAAATTGGATGTGCCAAGTGGAATTTACAGTAACTTCCCCACAACTTGCTGATTTTTGGCCTTTCTAGGAGATCTCACTTGTATAGTGTGACCTGCACAAAATAATTGATATAAAATTATGAAACTCGTACCAGAAATACTAAAGTCTGTCCACTATCTAATGCAACTAGTCTCACTCAAATTGGATACTCTAGGAAAAAGTTATGATTGTTTTACTTGGAACACCTTCTTGAGACTAGTCAATAGGACTAGTCAGATACCCTATCTTCCACAGGGTGTATATATAAATGTAATATGACCTCAACGCCTTGAAAAAGAGATAAATTTAGATAATAAGCCTCTTTGAGGGGGCAACCTCCTTATGCCCACATAAATGTACAATTACAAGATGATTCCAAATGAAAATGTCTCCATGGTATATATAGGGAACTAGGAGGTATAATTACAACTAATGGACTAAAGTCGACATAAATAAAATAACATTATTAATGTAATATGCCCCAATTAAGGGGTAATGAGCCATTATTTAGGGCTTAATAGACCTCGTGTGTCTATATTTAGGAGCCAGACCTGAAACAGTGGAGTCGCCAGATGGTGGAGTTGTCAGGTACAGGCTATAATCTTCAATGGTACTGGTGTCTAATGCACCTTCAGAATCAGTTGCTCGTTGTTGTTTTTACCCAGGTAAATGTCTTCAATTCATTCCCCAACAACGGCGCCAGAAATTTTAGCACTATAAATCACCTTCGGATTGCATCGAAGGTAAGCCCAGTACCCATCAGTTTATATGTCACAATGAATAAATTTAAAGGGGGTCGAATGGGTGCAGACTCAAGATAATATCGTTCTAACTTAGAAAACTAGACCAGTGTTCACAAGCAGGTGAGGTCTTGATTAACTTCAGTTAGTAAGTTTTAGTAAGGATGAGTAGGAGGAAGAACTAGAGAGAAGAATCTAGAGGTTTGTTCTGGACATCCGGTCTTCCAAAAAGCTAAGGAGGAACAAATCAAAAAATAAGATCCTCTTGGATTCAAAGTTCAGAAAAGGTTGGAGAACGTTACAACAGAACTACAATCAAACCTACATTACACTATGGGCATAACAATCCATGTGAATCATTCAATCATGGACACCCCAGCATTAGAGGTAAACAAGATAGAAAAGAAGTCGACTTATATTAAACCAGAAGTCTCAAATCTTGTTACATAACCAGAAAACTAGAAGCTTCATCAAAATTTTATAATACGGGAGCGCATCTCAACCATCAACCTTTACAAAATATCCAAATGACTCCTATATACTCAAAAAATATTCTCCACTACCAGCATAGGTGTGCTCGAGATTCTTGTCCAATGTCATACGTGTCTTTTCGGTCAGACTGCGAATGCAGTATCCTCTACTCTCGTCTTCCCCTATCAGAGGCAAGCTCTGCTCTGCCAGTCCTTTCTGGCTTTCCATTTATGCGATGAGACGAGGCCTCAACTATCGCCTCACTTTCATGAACAATCTGCATCGAGATCAGGATGGGTCACACTCTAAACTTCACCATATGGAGCTTTGTTGGATTCTTGTGGGAAGGAATTGGCAGGTAGACATGGACATTGATGATAGGGAGCTGAGGAGATGACTGGGACTGCATGGGAACCAAAATTTCATATCATCGCCCGACTTAGGATAAAAACATTTTATCGGTTTTTTTAGCCCTCTTCTTTCATTTTTTCTTCGCCAGAGTGCCACTTCCTAGGGAAAACACCCCACCCCCGATAAATAATGTGTGCTAACACTTTCATTACCCAACTAAAAAAACCCTTCAAGATCGAGACAGATGCTTCAGACTATGATGTGGGTGCAGTTCTCACTCAGCATGGACATCATGTGGCCTATCATAGTGCGACACTATGAGATGTGGTATGTAATTACCCTACTTACTATAAAGAAATGTATTCCATTGTGAAAGCCTACCGCCAGTGGAGGCATTACATTCTTAGGAAGGAGACATTCATCCACACCGATCATAATATGTTGTAGTTCATGTAGACACGAGCAAAAATTGAGAATGACTGCCATTATAAGTGGTCCACATACTTGTATCAGTTCCATCTCGACATCAATTATAAGACATGAATCACCAATCGTGTTTTTGATTTCCTCAGTGGCCCGCCAATTGCAACACTCACCACAGTGCTAAAATCTTGCGGCCACGAGACCTCCAGATGGCCCAAATTCTATGAGAAAGATCATGACTTCACCGCCACCTACCAGATGTTGGGTGCAAACACAACTGTCATTGACTTCCATATTTAGAACAAGCTATTGTGCCATCTAGTCCATATTTTCATTATATCAAGCGAGTGAAGTTGATTTGGGAAGCCCACTATAGTCGGGTGGTAGGACACTTCAGTGTAGAAAAGACAATTGCATTGTTGCATCAACATTTCTATTGGTCGAAACTTTGATAAGATGTCAGCGAGTATATCAGGTCCTGCACTATCTGCTCCATTTCCAAACCAGCCATTAAGAAACAAGGCATGTACACCCCTCTACCTACTCCTGAAAGGCCCTAGGAATCCATATCGATCATGTCATGCCTTCCATCAACCAAGCAGGGAAATGAATGTGTTTTTGTGGTGGTTGATCGTTTTTCTAAAATGGTTATTATGGTCGCCTGCAAGAAGAGAATCGCAACAAAGGTCATTGCCAAGATCCTCTTCGAAGGAGTGTGGGTACATTTTGGGATACCACAAACTATCATCTCAGATTGGGACATTCAGTTCCTTAGTACATTTTGGTCGAGCCTCTGGTCATCGCTCGACATCAAGCTCACCAAATCCACTACCTTCCACCCCCCAGAAAGATGGCCAAAATGAGGTCATCAACCGCATGATCGTGCATATCCTACACATGTACAATTCTAGGCATCCCCACACATGGTATGAGAATCTTCCTTATGTTCATCACAGCTACAACAGAGCCATACATAGCTCAACCAACCACAACCCATTTCATATGGGGTTGGGATTTCAACCATTGGGTCCCATGAACGTTGCACTACCCCTTATGGCCACCCAGGCAGACTCGTCCCATGATAAAACTGAAGCTGACAAAGCTACTTGATTCATTGAGTGGATCTAGTACATCCTCCAAAAAGTTCAAGATATTTTTCAGAAGTCTAATGCTAAGTACAAGAAGCTCCATGGTCAACATCGGGTGCCACACAAGTTTCAGGTGGGAGATAAATTTTGGTTACACTTGTAGAAATAACGCCTTACAGGACCCCATCAGAAGCTTCATCCACTTCTCTATGGACCTTACACCATCACCAAAGTTATGGGTGACAATTCTTTTGAGCTCAACATTCCCCCCTTCCTTGGCTTGCACCCAATGTTTAATGTGGACCTCCTTTGGCCATACTTTTCACCATTATTGGACACCTCAAAGGTAGCAGAACAGTTGACACCAATAGATCTCAACCCTGACTACATGGAACATGCATCCACTGATTAGATCTTGGACACATAGGTTAATGGAACTTGCCAACAGAATTTTCAACATTATCATGTCATCAAAACAAAGCAGCTCCCGCACCAAGGCAAGTTGCTCACTCGGGGCCAAATTCAATAGAAATTACCTCATTTTATGGGAGAACTCAACGCGATGGAGACCATTGATTTCTAAGGGGGGGATTTATCTAGGTCGATATTGGTGGCCACCCACCTACTCTAATTGACTCATATATAGATCTCATCTTGGTAGTTCCAGTTTTCATCTTGGCAGTTTTTTTCTAGGTTTTTGGGACCTAAACTTCCAAGGTCGTTTTGAGGCTCTAAACAACATTTTTTGGGCCCCCCACAGTCACGTTATTATCTAAATTAGAGTGTGATGGAATAATTTGTAGTCCTCAAATATACCTTTCCAATGGTCTATCGTGTGCCTAAAACAGAGATCGTATGCAAAAGTTACGACCCCAGGAAATTGATGTACCAACTTAACCCAATAGGGCCCATGTGAATTTTGGTGCTTCATCTCCAAGGGTTAGGTTTTTAGATGTCTAGGGTTTTTTGATTCATGTTTTATGTAGAAATTCCTTTGGAGCCTCATTGTACTCATCTTCTTGTGAATGAGTGAAATCGTCACATATCTTCTCTGAGATAAGATGCCACCATTCTAGCAAGCTTGTTTCAGTCTACATTTTACAGTTTCAATGTATTTCCTTATTGAATAGAAGCCAAGTTTTGTTGTATCTCTATTATTTTTCATTGTATATCTATGTTAATAATATAGATCTGTATTCTTTTCATTATCCTCATAAAATATAGATTAGTGGTATCAAAGCGGTCTGCTCCATGTCCTTCGTAGTGCGTGTCTCCAACGAGGTCAAGGTACAAAGAGTTGGGTCTAGAGCTTGTTTATCTTGAGGACAAGAGCTCTCACATGCCCAAGTGACCTTCCATGGAAGGAGAAAAGAAAGATGACATGAGAAGAGATCATTTCAAACTATTGCTCGAGGAAGCCTTTGCGCAATAGAGGAATGAGATGATGGATAATTCTACACAAATCCTTCGATGGCTACCAACAAGTTATGTATATTCCTCAAGCAGAGGATCCACCCCATTAAAGGTAAAAATCAACTTTGATTTTCCTATATTTGAAGTTTATATAGGCACAGATGCTATAGACAAATGGTTGAATCTGCTAGAAGGGTACTTTTTTGTCCATAAATTTTCTAATAGAGAAAATATTACATTTGTGCTCCTCAAAGCCATCCCCCATGTCAAATATTGGTGGGAGACTTCCTGAGAGAAAAATGAAACAGAGGAACCCTCATTATTTATAGTCTCACTCACTTGGGAGTCCTCTGGCAATGTTATTAAGGAACAATACTACCCTGTTGGAAGTTATGACGACCTATATACAGGATGGACCACACTATGACAGGAAAGCAACCAAACAATGTTAGAGTTCACAAATATCTTACTTACCTTGCACACCAAGCTGGGTAGAAAATATTCTGAGTGGAATCTAGTGATCAAGTATTGCGGTGGTATGCATAGATACATCAAGACAGAAATGGATTTTTTGGACATCTTGTCCTTGGGGACGACCTATCGATATGTTGTCAAAATTGAGAAGAAGCTTAAACAAAATACGCGGTAGTTTGGGTCTGGGAACCCCTCACAGCTGAAGCAGGGAAAGGGCAGCCCCAACCCGCAGAACAAAGAGTAGAGCAAATATGTACAACCTCAGGACAACCCGTCTAAGCTGTAAACAAGGAAGAACAATGGAAAGATGAAGAAAGACACTGGGAAGTGATGCGACTTCCATAAGAGCTCCTGGCATAAAAATATCGATTGTTGCTCAAAACAGTCATTAGTGGGGGAGGTGAAAGCCTTTGAATCAGATGCAAGTTCCAAATCTAAGTCAAAACAAGAAAATGGGAGATAAATTATTGACATGAAACCCAATGCCATCATTTCTACCACCAAGATCCAGCCCGGGGAACCTGATGAACCAGAGGAAGGCGAGGGCCTCTTTCATTCATAGATGTGGGTGAAGGGTACTCTATTACACTTCATCATTGATATCAGTAGCCAAAAAAACCTCATGTTTGTGAAGGTCATCAAGTATTTGACCTTGTTGACAATGCTACATGAGGATCCATAGACCATCAGAATCTATCTTTGTGTCATCCAACAATGTCGCTTGTCCTACAACATCAAGCCCTTCAAAGATGAGGTATTGTGTGATGTCGCTCCCCTTGAAGTTTGTGATGTTATTTTGGGCCAGCCTTATTTATGGAAACGTCATTTTTTATATGAGTCTAGGCCTCGTAGTTTTATTATTACTTTAGAAAAGAAATTGTATAGGATACCTGAGCTAGTCCCACCTACTGCATTTCCTTGATCTCTGACAAGAAATGTAGGAAGGTCATCTCTCATAAAGAGAAGTTTGTCTTCCTCATTATTCACTCTCATAGTGAGTGAAAGGTTGCATCCACATCCATGGCCTTCGCGGTTTATCTATCTAAGCAACGGAAGAAAATGGATAAGGTCATGGAAGAATACAAATACATCTTCTCCTCACCCATTGGGGTACCTCTACACTGTCAGGTCAAGCATTCAATTGATCTGACCCCTGGTGCACCACTACCCAATGGGTCATTCTATCGCCACTCTCTGTTAGAAAATGAGGAGATCAAGTGTCAAATCCAATAAATACTCCAAAAGGGGCACATACGACCCAAATCATCACTGTGTGGAAGCCTAATCATGCGTGTGCAGAAGAAAGACGGGACATGACAACTCTACATCGATTATCGAGCCCTAAATAAAATCACTGTCAGGAACCAGTAACCAATTTCCCGGATCGATGATCTCCTTGACCAGCTCAAGGGATCCAAATAATTCAATAAGATTGATCTAAAGTCTGGCTACCATCAGGTCCCAATAGAGCAAACAAATATATGGAAAACTGACTTCAAGTCCAAAGAAGGTATTTTTGAACGGTTGGTCATGCCCTTTGGTTTGACGAATGACCCAACAAATTTCATGAGGATGATAGATGATATCTTATGGAATTTCACAAATTATTTTGTGGTGGTGTATCTATATGACATCCTCATCTATAACAAGAATTAGGTGGAACACTTGCAACATATTTAATAGGTTTTGCACACTCTGCAGCATCACAAGCTATGTACGAATTTGGAAAAATGCTCCTTCAGCATGGACAAGGTCTAGTACCTAGGCTACATTTTTGATCATCATGGGGTGCATGTGGATCCAGCCAAGGTCTAGGTCATTTGTGACTAGCTGGCCCCAACCACACTCACTGAGCTTCAGAGATTTTTAGGCATGACCAATTTCTATCAAAGGTTTGTGTTGGAATTATCCCATATTGCATGGGCCCTCAACCAAGTTCGATGATTTGAAGCATCCCTTGTTCTCAACCCCAATGCTTTGATTACCCAAATTGCAACATCCCTTAGAGATCGAGACATATGCTTCAGACTATGTTTTGGGCACAGTTCTCACTCAGCACAGACACCTTGTGGCCTATCATAGTGAGACACTATCAGATGTCATTCGTAAGTACCCTACTTATTATAAAGAAATGTAATCTATTGTGAAACGTTGCCACCAGTGGAGGAATTATATTCTTGAGAAGGAGACAATCATCCACACCGATCATAATTCATTGTAGTTCATCCAGACACGGGGTAAATTGCATAATGACCACCATCAGAAGGGGTCCATATAATTGCAGTGATTCAAATTTGTAAGTATTTTATATAGTTTCTTGAAAATTTTGGCGAGTTTTAGAGTAATTTAATTTTATTCTATAGAATTTGAGTGAATCATTTTAGGAAAAATGGAAATTGGTGAATCTTATTCTAGAAAAAACACATGGAAAATTAACCCATCCTTAGAGTGACCTTCCTTCCCATTTTAGTATTTTTAGGTTCCTAATATAATGACCTTACTTCCTTTGTAATGAAATTTTCTATGGATTATTTGAAGGGACTTAAAGTGGCTTACTAATTTCATTAACCCCCTAGATGATGTGAATGTGGGTTTATTCTTGAACTAATGTGTCTATAACTTCTAGCATTTGGGATTTTTTGAATAAAAACTTCCACTTATATACCCTTTGTTGCCTCCTTAAATTTTGTTGCTTCATGTTGCATTAACTCTCCACCAACCTTTAGTTTTGAAGACTTCAAGTGCTTAGAATTTGATTCTTCAACCTTCTCCTATGACCCATCATTTCCCTCATTTATTTTCCTTCTCTAAAACTTCCTCACAAAAGGAGTGAGATAGTCTAAACCATATGACTATATTGGTGGCACCTTGCACATCTCAATGGGATATTGAAACAATCAAAATCTTGCTTATACATTGAGCTCCCTAATATAATCTCCAAACTATCAATAAAACCCTCATTAACATCCATCTCTATCAACACTTTACCCATCAAGTAGTGAACAATAGATTTTAAAGAAGTATCAACCTGAATTGTGCACCTAGTGATATTTCCTACTTATCCAATTAACTTTTAAGACCACAATTCCATCGCCAAGACTATAATTTTGACTTGTAGTAGATATTTGAACAACCCTTCTAACATAGCGTCAAAACAAAGGTGCCAAAGTTTCAAGAATAGGAAGGTTGTCCCCCAGAACCAGGAATCCCTTGTTGATGATTGCAGCTATGTGAGACATTCTCCAGCTTACAAACCTGTGAGATGTGGATCATTGCAGCCATGTGAGATATTCTCCAACTTACAAACTTCAGAGAAATCCCCTGAAGATGGTGTGTGGTTACTATTTGAGACATATTTGGAATGTAGATATGACCTCCTCCATTCAGAGAGTTGAGAATAACACCAAATGATTATCCTGTGGGAAAGGCAATCTGCTAAGTTAGACATGTCTGTGGTTGAGCACAAGGTGAACGTGTGAAATCCAAAAGTGTTTGATGCATCATCATGAGAACAGAAATGAAGATGATGCATTATCCTCCTTTGAACAGAAGAGTTGACGAGAAACTCCAGATGACACTCCTATGTAATGCAGTGAGAAAGAATATATGTTGAGTCGACGTGCTTGTGGATGAGCACAGGTGAACGTGTGATGAAGTGGTTCTTCTGTGTAATGTAGTGAGTCGGAGATATGGACATACCTATGGATGTTCCCCTAGTGGATGAGCACTAGTGGGTGTATCATATCCCTTGCTATATTGTTCAAGAGTCATACCTACCTGTAACCCTAATTGTAATGTAAAGGGTACAGGTCGACCCCACCTTAATGTGACTGGTAATTAATGTAAAAGATAATTAATATGGTTAATATTAATTATATTATAAGCTAGTGAGGTCAGCCTTGTTGTGCCAATAGAAACTTATGTTTACAGGTTCGGGTTAGTATAAGTAAAGGTAAATTCCCCATTGAGGAATCATATCTTTCAAGTGAGTTTGGAAATTTCAGCAAGTACACCTTCTTGGGAAAAGTGTGCACCTCTCTTGGGCACTAGTTTTCTAGGGTTTGAGAAACCTTTTGTGTGTTAGGGTTTATCTTGGTGGTGAAGGTATTTCTCTTGAAGAATATAGAAAAGGATTTGTTTGGGTTTTCTTCCCTTGTTGAGAAGGGTTTCCCAGGATACTTCTTGTGTTCTTGTGCATGGGGCTTCTTCTTGTGATCTTGGTTGCTGCAACATTTATGGTTATGGTTAAATTCTAAAAATGGAATGATATCATGCTTAACCTTTACTATTGAAAAATCAACATGGTATCAGAGCATAGGTCTTGAAGAACCCATTGCACAAACAACTTTCTGCCATACTCTCTCTCTTCTGCAGAAACTGTACGGCCCTCCTAGGGTTCCCAGAAAATCAGCACGACCTGCTCTTCTGGAGGTTTTCATCACTTGGCACTTGGATGTTGGGGATAAAAAGGGAATAGGAGTGTACGGCATCCTTCAACGCATGTCCATCAAGCTTCAGATAAAAATTCCAAGCATTTTGAAATTTTGGCCCTAGGGTTTCGCTAATTTCTACAAAAATTTCAGTATTAAGGTTTCTGCAACTCATTGAAGGAGCTCTTCAGCTCACTAGTGTTCTCCTATCCTTCAAAGGCTTATTTTTGGCAATCATAAATCCAATAAAACTTAAAAGTGCTAGCCTAGCCTATCCATTAGGTTTTCTAGCTTAGTTGACAAAGGGTTGTGAAGAATCTAAAATTATGATGAACAAAAACTATGATGGAAGATAAGCTTGATGGATCAAGAAAATTCAAGTTCCTGGAAGACTTATTGTGGGTGATACAAAAATGTGTCACTGTGACATACCTCCTTCATGAAGATGTCAGAGGACAGAGATCATCCATGTGCCATTGGAGAAACCATATCAACACCCTCAGGTATGCACTTGTATATATATTATTTGTATCATTGTCATGAGGGTAATTGCAGGACGAGGAACCTTTTGCTGAAGTCTTGGATCCAGAGGAATCTTAGTGCATTCAAAGGAACAACACATTGGAAGTGAAGACTCCAGGTTTGATTATTGTAATTGTCATTCCTCTAACCTATATTTCTAAAGGTTGCTACATTACAAGTAGGTGTTGTAGTTGTGACAACAATCCTTAAATTGTCTTGATTATAGAGATGTACTCATTATTATCCTTTAGGATATATTCTTATTTTGGTTCCTCTTGTTTTCTTGTTCCAGACAGGTTAAGAACAAAGGAATATGCTTATCCCTCAGAGGGAGTCAAAACTATTTGAGAAAGAGGAAGAATAGAACCATCCTTGAGACAATCAATGCAATAGTGCATGATCATAGTCTTTCTATGATTCCATGGGCGGAAGCATGCATGACATAGTATATGTTCTGAACAAGAGGCTTCAATAGAATTTGAAAAACATAACTCCCAAAATATTCACCAGAGTGAAGCCTGAGATTGAACACTTCAAGATATTTGGGTGCCCAGTGTATTTGCATGTACCCAAAGAGAAAAAGTCCAAGCTAGACCCTTCATGGAAAAAGGATACATCTATGGGAGAAATAGTGAATCATAGAAGACATTTTAGGTCTACATCCCTGGTCAGAGAAAGATTGAGACAAGAAGATATGTTGTCCTTGAAGAAGAGATACCCTTTCAAAAAATCCAAAGAATCTCAGATGGAGATTGACAATGAGACAATACCTTCTCCCCCTTCATCATTTCAAAGGGAGATAGACATTATTCCAGTTGATCCAGTTGACCCAATTGATATGTCCAAGAGATATTGCAGTAGGACATAAAAGGCCTACATAGGCTCACTCTATAGGAGGCAAAGAAACATACAATCCCCTCAAGGCACATCCCGAGAAATCAAAAAAAAAATAAAAAATGAGTTATCCTTTAGTCATGAGCCACTTCATTAATTTTCATCCTCCTTGTCTTAGAGAAGCAACAAGAGAAAAGATATGGAAAGATGCCATAACAGAAGAATGCCAGTATATCCTAAAGAATGATGCATAAGATATTATTCAGGGACCAGAAGGGAATTTTGTGGTAACTTCCAAGTGGATCTATAAGATCAAACATGCAGCTGATGGAAGTGTCTAGAAATAAAAAAATGAGATCTATAGCTAGAGGTTTCTCAAGAACAGAGGGATTTTTCTATGATGAGACACTTGATGCAGTAAACCCAATACACTTCCATCTTTACTACCATCCATGAATTGGAAACTATATAAGTGTTGGACCTTGACCAAGTTTTGGGAGATCCTTGGTCAATTTGACCTATTTTGGGACTTCGACAGCATGTCGAAGATGGAGCACAAGATGAAGAAGAGATCGTGGGATTTCGGACCCTTTTTGGGTCCTTTTTTGGATTTGGGAATATGTAATGGGTGTGGGATGTCGGCCCATAGGTTTTACCCATGATTAGGCCTATTTTATATGTACATATAGATGTCTGGGCAATATAAGGACATAATAGAGAAACGCATATGTTTGATGAGCGGTTGATAAGCTAACTGCTAAGCGCAAGTAGAGTTTGTAAATGCCTTGTGCATACTGTGAGAGACTTGCAAAGCTAGGTGCAAGTGGTTGTAGCAAGACTGTGGAAGGCTTTGTGATGTAACGTAAGGAAGAAGGATCTAGCGAGATGTGCAGATCTTCTATCCCAGGTAGAGTAGGGTTTCAAGGCTATGTGCATGTAACCTATTGAAGAAGCTAATAAAGAAGAAGAGTTGGTGGATGTAGCCCCAGGGTGGGGGTGAACCATGTAAATAATGTGTTATTATGCTCTATGCGATGTTCTAATGTGTTTATGTGTTAATTGTTAAGTGTTGGATAAAGATAGATAGATAGATATGTTTGTTCTTTGTGCTTATGATGAATCTGGATGCTAGATCTAATATAGATGGATGTTCTTAGTGCTTGAATCTGCTAGATCTAATCCATTTAGTTATGCTAAGTTCTTAAATACGTTAGATCTGGGTGAATGTTGTGATGCTCTGTTTTATCTATGGAGTAGACATTGGATAAATAATGTTGAACTGACAATGCTAAAGTGATCTATTAAGTATTATAATCACATATCTATGTCCCAGCGAAGGTTGCAGATGCCTGAGTACTGTAACCACCCCTGCCTCTACCTCGGGTGAGACTTCATCTGCTTCGCAAGTGTTTTTGAAAGAGCTGGTAGTTATGGTTTTGTTGGTGTGTTGTTGTAGCGTTGAACCCTGGGTCTGTCCCTGTGCCAACAATCAGATAGATAAATTCTTTATGAGTTTGGATTTCAGCAAGAGTGTTGTTAATCCAAACCTATATCATCACATTGTTGATGATGAGAGCATGATTTTGATGACTTATTCAGAAATCCTTGTTGTTGGATACAAGTAATCCTTGACTTCTGAATTCAAGATGAAGAATCTGTGTATGATGCACTACTTCTTAGGACAAGAAGTATGACAGAGAACCGATGAGATTTTCCTGAGTTAAGAAAAAACAAATACAGTGAAAATATTAAAGAAGCTCAAGTATGACAGAATGAAAAATCGACTGTGATGAATTTAAAAGAAGAAGATTGATGATTATTCAAACGAGACTGATCCACAACTAATTGGATCACTGATGTATATAGTTAACACTAGACTTTATTCATTCCATGCAGTGAATGTGCTTAGTCATTTCATGGGTCAACCGAGACAAACTCACTAGACAATAACAAAACATGAGGCACAGTTGGATATGGATTGATATATGCCTCTAGGGTGAACTTGAGTTTGCAGGATATGTTGATTTAAATTGAGTAGAAAGTACAGTGGACCATAAGAACACATCTGGTTGATGTTCTACCAATGAAGTTTGTCATGGTTTCCTGATGCAGCAAGAAACGAAATCTATGTGGCCTTGAATACCACAGAAGCAGAGTATGTACCATTGAGTGTGAAAAGAAGTATGGC
Source organism: Picea engelmannii (assembly GCA_009831015.1). NCBI lineage: Eukaryota > Viridiplantae > Streptophyta > Pinopsida > Pinales > Pinaceae > Picea > Picea engelmannii. Next base: position 125,496 of record ML814819.1, on the reverse strand, counting down.
TTCACAAGATTCTGACAGGTTTACTTGATCATGAGATGGATCCTATGATGATAACCAAGAGCCATGTATAAATCTCCTTGAGAACCCAGTGTTTCATGATGGATCGAAACACAATGAGAAGAAATATTCTTATATCAAAGATATGATGCAAAGGAAAATCATACACATGCAGTACCTTCCTACACATGAGTAGATTGCAGACATCTTCACCAAACTAACTTGGTGAAGAATTCCTCCCTAGTTGAGAGGGAGTATTGATGACTCCATCTAAGACAAAATTCAGAGTACATCCGTGTGAGACTTGGCATGATGAAGAATGTCTCCCTAGCTAAGAGGGAGTGTTGATGATTGCAGTTATGTGAGACATTCTCCATATTACAAACTTGTGAGATGTGGATCATTTCATCCATGTGATATATTCTCCAGCTTACAAACTTGAGAGAAATCCCCTGAAGAGGGTGTGTGGTTCCTATCTGAGACAAAGATGGAATGTGGAGATGGTCTCCTCCATTCAGAGAGTTGAGAAGAACTCCAAATGATTATCCTATGGTAAAGGTGATCTATTCAGTTAGACGTGTTTGTGGCTGAGCACAAGGTGAATGTGTGAAATCCCAAAGTGTTGGGTGCATCAGCATGAGAATAGAAATGAAGATGATTTATTAGCCTCCTCTGAGTAAAAGATTTGACAAGAAACTCTAGATGAATCTATTGTGTAATGAAGTGAGAAAGAAGATATGTTGAGTGGGCGTGCCTATGGACGAGCACAGGTGAACGTGTGAAGAAGTGGTTCCTCTATGTAATGTCATGAGCCAAAGATATGGACATCCCTATGGATGTGCCCTTAGTGGATGAGAACTAGTGGGTGTATCATATCCCTTGCTATATTGTTCAAGAGTCAAACTTGTTTGTAACCCTAATTGTAATGTAAAGGGTACAGGCTGGCCCCACCTTAATGTGACTGGTACTTAATGTAAAAGATAATTAACATGGTTAATATTAATTATATTATAAGCTAGTGAAGTCGGCCATGTTGTTCCAATAGACACTTATGTTGACAAGTTCAAGTTAGTATAAGTAAAGGTAAATTCCCCATTGAGGAATCATATCTTTCAAGTGAGTTTGAAAATTTCAGCAAGTACACCTTCTTGGGAAAAGTGTGCACCTCTCTTGGGCGCTAGTTTTCTAGGGTTTATCTTGGTGGTGAAGGTCTTTCCCTTGAAGAATATAGCAAAGGATTTGGTTGTGTTTTCTTCCCTTGTTGAGAAGGGTTTCCCAGGATACTTCTTGTGTTCTTGTGCATGGTGCTTCTTCTTATGATCTTGGTTGTTGCAATATTTATGGTTATGGTTAAATTCTAAAAATGGAAAAATATTCATGCTTAATCTTGACTATTGAAAAATCAACATCCCTTAGGATATGCCCCACATCCTGTTTAGAGAGAGGTAAACCCAATCCACCCCTTGGAAAGAATCAAGAAAAGACCATAATCGTGTATATTTTAACCTTGTACAATTAATTACTAAAAACATATTCTTAATAAAAACAGAAAATATAGAATGCACACACACACAGTAAACAAATATTTTTTCCCTGGAAACCCAAACCGGGAAAACCAACAACGTATTTAGAGGCGCACCTCTAATATTCTTTATTCATCATCTTCTTCATTGTTTACAATAAAATATACATATAGGATCCCATGTAATCCAAACCCATAATCCATTGACCCGGATTAGTCAACAACCCTAATTCCTTAACCAGAATTAGAAAACCATCGAAGAAAACCATGTGCAAAAAAACCGCCAAAAACAGATGCAAAAAACTGCCAAAAAAAAATTTCCCCCTCCCCCCCTTGCTTCCATATATAGTATATGGGACCAATCTTGAAAAGAATATAATACATACCCAACACTCGCCCACTTTTTGTTTTCTTTGCATACAAGGGGTTACATGATTACATAGTCAAAAATCCAGTGCAAAAATGTCCATAGATCCTCTACATCAAGAGAAATTCTCAGTGCTCACATATTTTGTTAATGAATCTGAAACAATCTCCAAATTTTCCACCTTCATCAGTAACACCTTCTTGTCCTCGACCATGTCTCTCACAAATTGATATTGAACGTCAATATGCCTTGTCTTTGAATGATAAGTCGGGTTCTTATCTTTATAACCCAATACCTTAACACAATCTTTGTAACCATACTACTTCCTTGTATGCATGAGTGGTTGCCATGTATTCAGCTTCTATAGTTGAGAGTGCCACTATAGCATGTATTTTTCTCATCCAATTGATTGCTCCTCCAAACAAGTTAAACACATACCCACTTGTAGATATTTTTTTATCCAAATCTCCATCCCAGTCTGCATCAACAAACCCATGTATGTCCAACACTTTGTCTAATCCTGATCTTCCTTGATAGCACAATCCATAACTAATAGTTCCACACAAATCCCTCAAAACTCTCTTTATTGTTGTTCAATGATCCTTCCCTGGTTTTGACATATACCTACTCAAAACTCTCAATGCATGTGCAATGTCCAGTCTAGTACAGACCATTGCATACATCAAACTTCCAACCACACTAGCATATGGAACACGAGACATGTCCTCTTCCTCTTCCAGTGTCTTTGGAAATTGACCCGCATATAACTTTACACATACATGAATAGGAACCATGACTAGTTCACATTCCTGCATATTAAACCTATGCAATATTGTCTTGACATATTTCCTCTGATTTAACCATAGTTTCATGTTTTCCCTTCCATGCCCAAAATGAAATTTACAACATGGATATCCTTCATGTAAAATTTAAAGGACAACTATTTTTTCACATCCTGGATAATCTCCTTGTTGTTTCCTATCAACAACATATCATCCACATACAAGACTAAATAAATGAGATGATCATTGATTAATTTGAAATACACACATTGATCCGCTTTGCTCCTTGTGAGGGAATCTTCCTTTTTTTCATCAAATGTGAAACTTATGTATTTTTCATAATAAATGGTCTCATGAAGTGTGAGGGACTTGCTTTTTCTATGACATGGTATTTTTCTTCAACTAAGTTTTTTATTTTTTTCCTTCAAATTTCTTTATGGCATAGTAATTATTCAACATTTGGAAAAAGAAAAAGAAAAATTGCCCGAAAGCTTAAATGTGGTCAAAGACCTAGTAATTCAAAGAAACTCTGAAAGTTATGTGTGGAGAAAAACTAGATGAAAAAAAGTTTAATAAAAGTGTGTACAAGGGCCAAATCAAAGCATGACTCTGGTACCAAATGAAATGAACGATAGTTCATTTACTAAGGAATATCCAATGTAAGAATGAAATATAGTTGAAATTCGTATAGGACAAATAATATATATGCAATAATGAATCAAATAAATGATTGATTGTTTACTACAATGCCATTTGATGGTATACTTACATGCACTGACTAGCCACTATGGTTGATGGGTCATGTCCCTTTGTTAGGACATGTGTCCTAGTTAGAATGTGCCACTTTATTTATTATTATTATTTATTAATGTTTATTTATATATTTATGTTCACTACATAAATAATCATTGTTATGATACCAATGCAGTAGACTAAGAGGTTCCCAACATTGGGCCATCAGTCTCGTCCAAATCGACTTATATCTCTAGATAGAATGCCATCAATGTGTTTGAAAATTTTCATAAACAAAGTGGTGTGTGAGCACCTTACTAATGATTTTAGAAACAAGTGGCAAGTTCCAAAATAGCCAATGCACTAACCCAACTCACATAGCCAATGCACTAAACCAACTCACATTGATCTTCATACTTTCTAAAGTGACATTGTCCACATTACTCTCTACTTGTTTGGATTTCAAAATGGTTGGTATGTTGCATGTATCATTAAAAATACAAGATAATAAAATGTAGATGTAGATTGCAGTTAACAAAAGAAATCAACTTCCTTGTGGTTCGGCATTGAAGTCACTTATGTAAAATTTTATTTTCTAATATTGACTAGGAATATCAAACTAGCACGGCCACTCAAAACCTCGGTTGATGAATGTCGAAAGGTGATGCCAAAGCCTGCTCCCGTAGGTTAATGGTTGAAACCCTAAATGCTTGATGATCTGCCCCAAGCCCGCAGCAATGGCCTTCCCCCACCATACTGTTATAGTCTTCCACCTTCGGCGATCCAATATGAAATGCATGGACAGCTGGAAAATGAAACATGCCTACATCCATAAAATGAAATGCTCGGACAGTGGAAGAAATCCAGAAAATGAAATGCGCGGACAGTGGAAGAAAGCCAGCAAATCTAAATGTGGTAATGCCAAAGATTAATCATTTAAACGTGGAAATCATATACTGCTATAGTAATTTCTTAATATTATTAGGTAAATGTTAAAAAGTAAACAAGTTAACGGATGCATTAAAAAATACAAGAAAGTTATGAAGAGTAAATCACATTCATTGATTTGGAAGGACGACTAAGAATATGTCAACATCTTCAATTTTTCGCCATCAGATTATAATTTTAGATTAAAAGGTAATTAATTGTGCCCATTGTCAATAGGTGTATGCCTTTCGATGTAATTACATTGTTGATGGATTTGTGCTTTGAAATAATTGTGTTATGAAATTGATTTGCTAGTATGAGATTGGCAAATTGAAAACTTGATTTGCTAGTATGAGATTGGCGAATTGAAACTATATAGATATAGATACCGTCACTGGTATGTAATAGGATTTCAACCAAGGGTTAACTTACAATTTGAAAACAATTGGTTGGCTATGCATATGGTAACCATGAATTCATTACAATAACAACAAAAAAAATGGTCGGTTGATAGTATGGCTTGAAGGCAAGCAACTGTACATAATTATATAAACTAAAATACAGGTAGTTATTACACTAGAAGCAATAATTCTTTTGCTACAGAATTTTGAAATTGATTGGTTTTGATTTTGAATTGTTGTTGTAGTGGTTATGCATGGTGAAAAGAAATTGTAGAGTTATGGTTATGGTGGTGATTGTGTATGCAAGATGGATCCATTGTTTTTAGTAAGACTATCACTCTTTATGGATCTTTGTTGAGCCATTAAGGTATGAAATAATGAAAATATAGTATTGCAAACATAGTTTTGAAAGTAAAATCTATTCTATTAATTACGAATGAGTTTTTCTTATGAATAGTGCAAGTAGCCCAATGTATTGGGAAGCAATGTGAGAGAATTATGATTTGATGTGAATTGAATTGACATATGTATGTACAGAGTAGTCTTGTTGATTGAACCGTAATAGGTGAATTCCTTCCCCTTTGGTTAAGTGTGGTTTATTAAACTATAATGCCTCTCCCCTTTGGTTAAATTCACAACTTATGTTGTTTAGACACATGGGGAGGTCTGCTTCAATAGACAAAGGAAGAGTGAATCATTAGTNTAATAGGTGAATTCCTTCCCCTTTGGTTAAGTGTGGTTTATTAAACTATAATGCCTCTCCCCTTTGGTTAAATTCACAACTTATGTTGTTTAGACACATGGGGAGGTCTGCTTCAATAGACAAAGGAAGAGTGAATCATTAGTTGGCTGAATCAAAACAACTTGATTATTGGCCAAGATGTTGTCTACTATTTTACCTAGTTAGACATTTTCATTAGCAAAAATGAAGTTTGTTTCCTTCCATTTTGTTCAAAATTATAGTAGTAGTGGTTCAATTTTTAAGTTAGTGCCTTTGATGTGTTATTCAAAAAATAGGTTTTAGTTCCCCTGTGTTTCGTTGTATCAACTTGAAATGCTTGTCATCTTGGTTTTGTACAAATGCTAGAGTTTTTTCATCTTTTATTCATCCATAATTTGAGTTAGTATGCTTTATAGCACTTCCATTCTTTGCCTATAAGGAATATCCTTTGTTGAAAATAATTCAAGGAACTTCCTTTGAAGAAACTTGTGTGGGGAGAATTTTATCGATTCCAAAGATAGCGAAATGTAACATATTGCATTAGGGGAGATACTACTCCCTTGATTGGAGAAAGTAAAGAATCAAAAGTCACTTGGACACGTTAATCACATCCTTCTAGTCTAAATGCTATCACAAAATAGAGAACAGTCGAGAATGTATCAATGGTGCCTAGCCATTTTGTCATGACAACATTTTCAATTAGGAATGACTCTATAATGGAATACATAATTAATGTGTCAACCTAATTCCTTACATTATTGCAATTTCAAAAACCTTGTGTTGTAGAGAACTAGCTAGTGTTTTGGTTCTAGAATTGGAATTGTCTCTAGGGAAGGTATAGTAGTCGTTGACTTGAATCAGAAAACCTAGTTTGTCTCTACCCATCTCACTCGAGAGGCAGATCATATACACTATAAATTATATTAAGCACTTGTCTTAGTTGATGGTCAAGGAAGGATTAAATCATAGTGTCACTCACCTCTCCAATTACGACCCTATGTGGTTATACTCACAACACACAAGGAATAAGGTTTGAACAACTTGGAATCATGTATAACATACATTAGAGAAATGTATCCAAAGTCTTGATGATTGGGCCCATGTACAAATCAAATTAGCTAAAATTAACTTTGAAGAATACAGACCCTATGACTCTAATTCTAGTGATTTTGGAAGCTTTTAGAATAACAAACAACCCCTTGAGGAAGATAATGAGCAACATAGTGACAACAAAGTTGAAGTTCGAACCTCTCAACTTAAATCAATTCAATTTACTTCAATCTTCTTCCCTTAGAATAATAATAGTCAACCCCCTTAGGAAGATTATGAGCAACATAGTGACAACAAAGTTCAAGTTGGAAAACCTCAACCTAAAGCAATTCCATCTACTTCAATCCTCTTCCCAACATTAAAAAAAAAAAAAATCTCCACTGATGGTCCGATACTTGTACTAATATTTGTTGTTTCACGTATTTGTATTCGTCAATGCACATAGAAAAGTGATTAAAACTGGTTATACAAGTGATTGAAATGCACTTGCATTCAAATTTTGTAGGGAATAATAACATAGGACAAATGAAACAAAAATATCTTTCACAAGTACCCAAGGTAATTATATATCTCTTTCCCTATGTGTTTTCTTCATCTCACGTTTTCTCATTTTTCCCTTCTTATTCTCGTATCGATGCTCCATTATAGTGTTTCTTGCAGTCATGAGTTCAAGACGAGCAACGGTGACAATTAATGGTTGTAATAACTTAACAACATTGATGATTTTTCAATGATGTCGAACTACAACGACCATGATTTGTCACCATTACCACACTTAGACTAAAGATTGTAAGCTACACTACTTCACATCACTGGCAATGATTTCCACAGAGAAAAATGCAAGTTTGTGGGATGGGGTTGCTTAGAAAAATGCATCCACTAACATATATTAGGGAATGTCATTTTGTTTTCCTAGGCATCATTTCATCAACATTCTTAATGTCATTTTGGTTTCATGGACATTGCTAAATCGACGCTTAAGATGTCAAAAAAATCGAAAAAACATCAAAATTCACAATACATTCGATGAGTATGGGTCTTTACCATCAGTTTAATGACACGTAAAAACATAGTTAAATCGATGTTTAAGGGAGATACAATTGGAATTCCCCTGTCGATATATTGACATTCTTAAATGTAAATATTTTGATGTTTTTAATCTAATATGCTGATATAACAACATTTATAAAATGACATCAAATTCAAAGCAAATTAAAGTATGATTATTTCCTTGAAAGCCTTGATTTTGACATCTAAACATTGAAATAGATTTGTATCAACATCATTTTTTTGACCCCAAATGTAGTAGTTCTTGCACCAATCTTCCTCCAATTTAGGGCATTTTTCTCCTTCGGAATTCTCTTGTCATATGTCATGCTCTGGTCCTCCTACAGTGTAGGGTGTTCTCTTCTTGGGTTGTATTTTACTCTTAACTTGTCATAAGGCACATCTTAGCCACCTCTTGAAGTAGGGCATTCATCTTCCAAAGTTTGCTTCCTTCATCCATGGGGTCTCGAGCCTTAGCTTCAACTTCAAAACAAAACTCTCCATCAATAATGCAATGTCAAGTTTGCCCAAATGGAATCTCATGTTGTAATATGTCTCGAAGAAAGCCTTTGTCAAGCTAGAGATAGTCATCCACACCTTTTATCTTGCCTACAAAGGATAAATGGTGCTTAGTTAAGATATAACAAGGTCTATGGTCTCCAAATCTCCCCACAACGTGTAACCATCACTAAACTCCACAGATCTTCCATTATGCTCAATGATAGAGGAAAACCCATTAAAATTGGTAAAGAAAATTGCATTTTTGTAGGGTAATACTATGATTAAGTAGAACAAATTTATACACTATGTTTAATTAATTTTTATAAGACTTGGAGACAAGGAAGATGTAATAATTTGGTCTAAAAATCTAGGCTCAGGTAGATACATAGTGAAGATTGGGTACAAAGAAATTTTAGTAAGGTTGTGCAAGAGGAATCAATGTGATGATGGAGAATCATTTGGAAAATCAAACCTCATCTTAGAACAAAATTATTCCTTTGGTTAGCTTTGAGAAAGATTATACTCACACGAGACACATTGCAAACAAGGCCCTAGTAAGGACCAAGTAGATGTGTTTTCTGGAGACTGTTACCCCCCCCATGCCTAGGGGTAACTCGAGGAGATAATGTCTCATGCCCCACAATGGAGAACATGATATACACCATGATGGTGATGATGATTAGCATGTCCACAGATAGCAGCCTAGGAACCCCCCTGATTTTCCTCCCAGTGGCATCAACCAAGGCTCATCACATCGAAGCAACCTAGAGTATGGGGCATGGTAAGACAGCGTCACCATGAGTTATAGTTAATCATTTTTTCATGCAAGGTGTTATGTTTAATTTATTGGGCATGTGGAAAAGGATCATTGGTTGAAGTTGGTGGATCCCTTGCTTGAGAAATTGTCTTGGTTTCCTCGTTTCACCTTGGTAGCTTATGTACCCTAGTGTCACGTTGTCACCGACCGGGGAAATGGGGTAATGTTGGGGGGGTTCCCAAGGATAACATCTTCTCCCAACCATATTTGACATTTTCCATCATAACTCCTTTCACATATCCCAAACTTCAGCTATGGTCCATTATCTCATGAGAGGAAGGGGTTGAAGGCCCGGAGGATGATGTAGTTGCTCTATGTATATTTTATTTCTTGCATCTTAGGCATCAACTTACTTTTCATGATTTAAGGACTAACGTGTCTTATGAACATTGGTTTACTTTGTCTTATATTATTCTTTTTTTTTAATGGCCCTGGCATAGCTCTTTGAGGGACATCATGGGTTGTGCCCAGGATGTTGTTCCTTATTGTGGGACTTTTGGCATGTGGGATTGAGATAAATGAGTCATCCAATGACTCACCATCCTCATATAGTGTCTCTCACATCCTTGGAACCTTGTACGATGGACAGATAGGCTTGGTTTGAGTAGTTTTGGTAAGTGTGCCACATACATGGGCTGAGAAGCCCACAGGCTGGGCAAAGCACCTGACGCTTTCTTGCACATAGAGGATGAAGGATGTTTCCTTTTGAGGCACCTTGACAAGACCTGAGGATGAGACTACACCCCTCTTTCACTTGGGTGTGGCCTTTGGAGGCCCATGATGTCACCTTCGATCCCTTGACATCACATTGGAGGCTAGGGTTTGATGGATGATGTGGTTACGAGATGATTTGGAATGAGGAGACACCTTGCCACACACTCTTGAGAATTGGAGGCATGACACATGGCCTTTGGAGGCCCAACTATTTACTCCTTGAGCCTTGACATCTCATGTTTTACCCTTACGTCACCCTTCTAGGGTTTTATTTTATGTATTTTGTATTTTTGGCATATTGTAGAGGCAAATGAAGGGGTCGGCCCTCTTCTATTTTTTTTCCAACAAACTTATGTGGACAAATTGGTTTAGGGTGGTCTCATATATATAGACCACCCTCACATTTTCAGTTTTCATCATCACTTCTCACCATGTGTGAGAGAACAAGTCTGAAATTTTCCCCCTCTCTTGGGCTATCTAGTTCTTCTACTTATGTGACTTACTTGGAGGGTCAAATTGTGGATGCTTTCGTTAATTTTTGGATGGAATTTCAGTAATTAGGGTTTTATCTCATGCTATCTTGGTGAAGTAAGTGAAATTTCTGCAATTTTATCTTTATTCTATTAATGTTTCATGGTAATTTTACTTTTTCATGCTAGACACCTTGCTTGGTGAAAACCTAAGAGAGGAGCATAAGTGCTTCCTCCTCTCACAAAGTTAATTTTGTCCAAAATTTGTGAAGGAGTCCTTGCTAGACTTAGACTCACAAATCCCTAAAGTGATAGAACTTTAGGATTTTATCCCTAGACATTTGATTTTGTCCTAGTTGAAGTATTAAGAAGGGAAAAAAGGTTACTAGAGCCCAATAGTGCTCACACTCTAGCAATCCTTTTTTTCAAGGTTCAAACCCTAAGGCCCTAATGTGCTAGCACCTTAGATTTTAAACCCTGCCTCTTAGTCTCTGCTAGTTCAATATTCAAGAATTTTTGTATTTGGTCTTATAAATACTCCATAGCTCTCAAAGGCACTAATTTTACAACTCTCTTGTGGTGAAATTGATCAACAAACACCTCTATGAATTCTCCCAAGCTCTCTACTAACTTTGCTAACACTAACACTCACTAACTTGTTAGTAAACTTGTTGTTGCAAATTTTTTCTATAGCCACCTAATAACACACTAATTTGTTGCTTACATTGATTTAAAGGTGGCTACCATACTCAGAAATTGTATTGTACAATTGGATATTAATCTACTAGATATATACTAAATTTTCCTTGACAATTGTTGCATTTATGATCATTATTTATTGGTGTTGTTAGAAATCTGTTATTGTTGTAACATTGTTCGTTACTGCAAAATCATAACAGATTTAACAACTTTCATGTCTAGTGTCTTCAAGAGCTATGTCTTGCATGTTTAAACTTGGAAATCATTAGATATATGCTATAAAGTGTTCTTGTTACGGGCAGGTACTCAAACAGCTTCATATCTCTTTAACCACCGTGACCTAGACGAGTCTTTAAGTGATCAAGAGAGGGGGCGGTAGGCTTGGCTATTTTACTTGCTACTTTGATCCCTTGAGGTCACCAGGGAAGCCTCCCTTGTGGTGGATCTATTCCATCACTAAAACGTAGGAATTTCTTACTAAGGTGACAATGGTAGGATATTTTGTAGCTACGAAATATTTGAGGACTTGTAGTGGATCTTTGCACAAGTACAAATCCTGCAATAACATTTTAGCATCGTTGTCGGGGAGGATTGAGTCATTTTCCTCAACGACATATCCTTTGGTAAACATTCCTCGAAGCCCTTATCCCTCAACATTTACCTAGAGACTCCACTAAGGGTGATTCCCTCGCCTTCCTTTTATGACCTAAGGTTGATCATCTAGCGACTACACAAATTTCAAGGAGGTACACCAACTCTACTAAGACTTACAAAAGAAGGCTTCCTCGCAACTCACCTGTAGTGAAATCCTTGTTTGGTGGAAACCTTCCTTTGCCTATAATGGCTCAAAATAAATGGGCATCCAATATCATCAAACCCTTGGACATGTATGTGATCTCGAGATACCCTCAACTGATACATCCAAAGTATGAGAAATGGTTTCCCAAGTTTCCCGGTAATGATGTGACCACTACTAAAGAAAATATGATTAATTTGTGGGCTTACTTTCAACTTAATCATGTAAGTTATAACGCCAAATATTTAGTAATGAAACTTTTCTCGGCCACTTCTACTGATGTTGCTAGGAGATGGTATGATAGTCTCCCTGATAAGAGCATCAAGAATATGGATCAACTCGAGGAAACCTTTCTTAACAAATGGAGTACTAAAGGGGACCCAATCATGTTGTTGACTTGACTTACCGAAATCAGGAAATTAGAAAATGAAACCGTTAGAGAACTTAATGCCAAGTTTGAAAAGTGGCTTCTACAAATTCCTAAAATCCATCACCATGGGGGAGACTATGTTCTCTTCCTCTACATCAATGCCTTCCAAGGACAGTTTGGATACTTTCTCAAAGACAAGGGTCCAAAGACTATCTAGGAATCCAAATAAATGGCTATGAAAATTGAGGCTAATCTTTCATCATGCAGGGTAGATCATTTTTATGCCTCGAGAGCCAAGGCCGATACCAAACCAAATATAGTACACAATGTTGAGCCCATTCAAGATACTAGCGCTCCATGGAAACGACTTGAAGAGGCCATAAATGACCTCACAAAAAATCAAACCTTGATGATGAATAGAATTACTAATTTAAAAAGGGAACAACAAGCCCCAAAGCCTCCCTTCAAGGGGCAGCCTCAAAAATATAGCCAAGCATGTAGAGCTAGGCCTTCAAACGAACAAAGGGTTCCAAACACTCTATATCCTTCCAATGTTATAAGTCAAGAAGAGACTCCTTGGTGCTTGACTTGCGGAGACTCACATTGGGAATATGAATGCCCAAGGAATAATAAGTAACTTGATCAAATGAATTCCTTTGATACCATAAGCCATATCTTTATGGTATCTCCTTAGATGTGTCTCAATATCACGCATGAACGGCTTGAGGAAAGAAAAAGGGAAGCAGATAGGAGGGCTAGGATGGAAGTTATAAACAACTTGGATGAGGAGTCAAGCGAGAGACTTAGGAAGAAGGAATTACAATTGTACAAGACGAAGAAATTCACCACGAGCTCTACCCAGTGACCCTAAGAATCCCCAACAAGGACCTCCTCCACAAACAAGCAATTTTCTTCCTAGTTCCACTTTTCCAAAGACTAATGATATTGACTTGAATATTGACATAAATGGTGTCTTGGCGAAGATAAATGTACATGTACCTCTAAAAGAGATCATTAAGATTCCTTTGATGAAAAGTGGATTTGAGAAGTTATTCAAGGTACAAGGTGAACCTATAGACCCTCCTATAATGCTACAAGCAAATCACTTCATACCACAATATGATGAACACCTACTTTTATTCATCTCATTACAAGTGAATAATAAACTCTTGAATAATTGTATGCTTGAATCAGGGGTAGGTGCACACATCATGTCCTTAAAAGTGATGAGGCAATTGGGTTTGGAAACCACAATACCTTATAGAAATGTCTACGGTATTGAATCTAGGGCCATTCCCACACATGGTATAGTAGAAAATGTAAAGGTCCACCTTGATCGATATCCCGAGATGATTTTCCTAATTGACATTGTGGTCACAGATGTTCTTGATGTATGGGGAATGCTCTTGTTTAGAAAGTTTGTTGCAACGTTGGGTGTTACTTTACAAATGGATTTGACCTATCATACTATACTTGTGGATGATAATACATGTGCTCACCTACCCAACTTGACCATGGCAAAGAATTATATTGAAGAAATTGTCATTGACCCAGAAACTGAGGACATTCTTGAAGTAGTTGAGGAGTCCCTTCCGAACTTTTGCCTAGGTGACCTTCCTTTCACCCGAGAAGAAGACTTTGATGCTATAGAGTGGCCTAAAAAGGAAGATTACCAACAACAACTAGACAAGTACAAAGATAAAGAGATTAGATTTGTCAGAATATTGAAGAAAGAGGAAAAAGAGTTATTGATTAGAATGAGCCAAGATGATGCTCTTACAACGAAATTGTTAGAATTTTTAGGGAAAAGAAAAACAATGATATATTTTTAGATCTGTGCGCTAACATAAATGTAGATCGGCACTTAAAATAATAACTGAAGTAGATTGAACATATACAGTGAGATCTGAAAAAATAATTATGAACATAAAGCAAAATTTTTGAATGTAAATTAAGTGTAGATTTCAAACAAAAAATAATTCTTAACTTACCTTTAGCCAAAGGACGTACCTGACATATGGATGATGTCCTCTTTTATATGCTCATAAATTAGCTTAATGATCATGGATCAAAACTCAAGGATTTTTATCTCTAGCATGATATTAGATATATTGCTTTTCCAAGGAGGACCACATACAGAGCCAATGCAGACACCCAAAAACAAACTGTCCAAAACTGAACTATAAATTGCTACAGCAGCAAAACCCTTGAATGAAAGGAAGGCACCAACAACAGGGATAACAAGGAGAAACCACCAGCAAACAAGGAGGAGGATCCAAAGGATGCCTAGAAGGCAGTGGCACCCTCAATACACACAGTGGATGCAAGAAGAGGGGCAAAGGAGGTTGTTTCACCCTCAACACATACAGTAGAAACAACTAGAATGACAATGAAGGCCATCGTAGCTTCAATACACATAGCAGCAAACAAATGAAGAGACCAAAGGAAGGCCAAGGCTCTCACATTAGCACAATGAAGGTCTGGGGCTCCAACAAACAGCCAAGGAGAGGTCTGCGGCATTCAAAGGAAGGTCTGCGGCAGTCAAGGGAAGATCCACGGCAAATAAAAGGAGGTCCACAGCATGCACATATAGCCAAGGAGAGGTCTGTAGCACCTCACAACCAGCAACCAAAAAAACATACTGAACCTTTGCAAACCAGTTTTTCAAACATCGACATCATAAAAATATCGTCGAGGGTCCAAAAACTAAAATATCGGCAACATCGGGGAAAATATCGAAAAATGTCGTAAGAATGAAAATCAATATTGTAAGAGTAAAAATATCACTGACCCTGATTTTGAAGATAATATCGCCAACATCGAGATATTATCGAGATGTTGGTAACACTGTTCCAAACAATACTTCAAAACTGAGAGAGAAAGTCCACTTGGGGAGTCGTACCAAAACCAAGAAAATCAATCTAAGGTAGCCGCAGCAAAAATCAGACTACGAAGAATGAGAGGAGAGTGTGTGTGTAAAATAATGCTAGAGGGAGGGTTTCTTTTATAGTTATGAAAGGGGTTAGGTCTAAAATTAAAACAATTAAATAATGACATTTTAATTCATAAAAATATTAATTAAAATGCAAATAAGTCAAAGTGACTTATAAAATCCCAACACTACACCACACAAGAGGGGAAACAAGATCAAGCAAGAGGGGACTATAAGACAAGGTCAATGGGGTCCTATTTAATGGAAAAACATGTCCACATAAGTCTCATGATGGCTTATAAAATTTTATCATCACTGCATAAGAGGAAACATCAATAATGTGGTCATGTCCATCTTCATAGCTACTCCTAGTTCTCATGGACCATCCTGGGAGAGAGGAAGAAGATCACACATCATCACGTCTTGGTACTCAACCAAGATCCACCTAGTCCCATACCATGTTACTCTAGAACAAATATAGGGGCCCTAGAACACATCTAGAATCTTATCCACCAAGGTACAAGACCAAGGATCAACCCAAGCATTAAGCAAGGATTCTCAGGAACACATCCAAGGGCCCTAGAACACATCTAGGGACTTACATCATCAACCACCAAGGAACACATCCAAGGATCAATCCAAGCACCGAACAAGGATTCCCCGAAACACATCCAGGGGCCCTAGAACACATCTAGGGACTTACATCATCAACCACCAAGGAAAACATCCAAGGATCAATCCAAGCACCGAGAAAGGGTTCTCTAGAACACATCTAGGGGCCCTAGAACACATCTAGGGACTTACTTCTTGGTCCTTGACCAAGAATCCCATAAATACATTGGGGTCCCTCACTAGGGTCTTATTCCATGGATCAAACTACTTGGTCCCAAACCAACAACCCCGGGAGTGTACTGGGGGCCCTAGATCTCAGCTAGGGTCTTATGCCATCCTCCCGGAGAATGGCTCTTGCAGCTACACTAACTTCAACACTCCCTCTCATCAAGAGAGACATTCTCAGCAACACCAAGCTTGTCTTGAAAGTACACAAACTTTTTCAAGGACAGGGGCTTGGTCAAAATATATGTGGTTTGTCCTGCCGTCAGAACATACTGAATACTGAGAATGTTCTTATGCACCATGTCGTAAACATAGTGAGATCTCATCTCAATGTGTTTTGATCTGTCATGAAACATCAGATTCTCGGAGAGCTTTATACAACTTTGGTTATCACTGTGGATTATCGTGGGTTCCAACTCAACACTGAACAAATATGAGAGTATCTTTCCACACTACTTCTCTACTAGCAACACTTGCAGCAATGTATTATGCCTCTGTAGTGCTTTGAGATATGGTGCCATGTTTCCTATTGGAACAGAAGATCATAGTTGAACCCAAACTGAAACAATATCTAGAAGTACTCTTCCAGTCCACTGTACTTCCCATCCAATCTGAATCTGTAAAACCATGAAGCATTGCCCCTCCACTGGAAGTGTATCTGAGCCCATATGTTGTAGTTCCCTAGACATATCTAAGAACATGGTTAACAGAAACCATGTGAATATGTTTTGGTTTACACATGAACTGGCTGAGAGCATTCATTACATAACATATGTATGGTCTAGTATGTACTAGATATATCAAGGAACCAATGATCTCATGATATACAATGGGGTCTTCTGGATATGCACTTGTAGCTTGATCATAGGTGTGGTCATGGACTTATAGTCCATCATGCTAAATCTGTGAAGCACGTTAACTACATACTTACTTTGTGAGAGAAATATCTCTCCCGGTTTCTGCCACACCTCTAAGCCAAAAAATTAATCCATAAGACCTAAGTCTTTTATTTCAGATTATGTTGATAACTTCCTCTTAGTATGAGCTTATAAGTTGTTCCTATCCAGTAAGGAACAAATCATCCACATATAAAACCAAGATAATAGGATGATTCTTCACAATCTTTATATAAATACTAGGATCTGCTATATTCTTGGAGAACCCAAGACTCTAGAGAAAAACTGTCAATTCTGCCATACCAAGCTCTCGGAGCTTGTTTCAATCCATACAAGGATTTCTTGAGTTTGCAAACATGGGATTCTTTCCCATGGATCACGAAACCTTCAGTTTGCTCAATATAAACTTCTTTCTCAACTTCACCATTGAGAAAGGTAGTCTTAACATCCATTTGTTGAAGTTTCCAATCAAAAAGAAATTGAAGCAAGAGAGATAATGATTCTGAAAGAGAAAAGTTCTCATCATAGTCAATTCCTTCTTTCTGAGAGAATCTATGAGCCACAAATCTAGATTTGAATTTTTCAACACTGCCATCCGCTGCATGTCATGGTCCAACTCACATACCAGGACTACTCCCTCTGAGTCTCATAATATGTCAATGTCCCTGCATGTGCAAATTGGCTACCTCTGAACCTGCAAGATCTTTTGACTCTGATCTAGTGTTGTATCTCTTCAAGATGTACTTGGTGTCGGTCCCAAGTTTAATATGAAAAGTTGAGTCAAAATTTTCTCAGGTTATGCTTCTATCATGTGACCTCATTATCCACTAACCAACTCTTTTCTTTTGAAAACTACAGACATACAGTGGATGACATGTATAACCTTATTGAGATCTCGTACCAAGGACATGGATCAAATACAATCTCAGGACTCCAGACTCAAAAAGTGTAAATGTGTTGAACCTGCACAAAAAAGATCTAGCTAAACAATAATACACACATTTGCAGAGAGAATTGGAGAAAGAAGAAGAAGGAGATCAAGAATGAAAGAATTCCCATTAACCGTTATGAATAATGAATAATTTACACATGATATACTCTGTATAACTCAACCAATGAGTGTTGGAGGAGAACCAATGCGCCATAGTGGTGGTCTAGAGTGATTTTGTCACACACCAGCAGTTACAGGAGTGAACTGCCACCTAGTCTAGTCTCTCAGGCAGTTACGGGAGTGAACTACCACCTAGATGAGTTAACTAGTCAACTAGTCTTCAGTTAACTGACTGAATAGAGAGTAGTGAGGAGTTAACTGACGGAATCAAGGGTAATACATCAGTCTGGTGATGATCCCAAGACAAGTTCGAATTAGCATGGTGATGATCCCAATGTCGCATGGTGATAAAACCAATGCAGCATCTAAACTCAACTCAACTAGTCAAACTGAAGTGTCAACTGAAAGAGAATATTCTCTAGGTGGAATATTCTCCCCTAAAATATAGGAGACTGGATAATGACTAATTATGACTAATAAACAAGGAAAATCCTTAGGAAAAAAAAATCTTAGGTGTGTGTGAAGTAACTCCAACACCCCCCTTGAACATCACTATGGTGAAAATAAAGAATGGATCCTGGCAATGAGGCCATGTTAGGTACCCAAATACAAAAGATACACTGAAATAAAGCGAGCAAAGAGGGGAAAACTCATGGGAAAAAACCCCCCTCAAGGTACAATGTATGTAAAAAGAAGAACTACAATTGCTAGGCAACTGTGTCCTTCACTCCAAGACGACTCCGCAGAGAATGGAACTTTTGTTCAGTGAAGGTCATGGTGAAGATGTGTGTCATCTGTTTTGTTGAAGGATAGAAGTGTAGTTCAATGATCCCCTTGTGTACTAAGTCCTGTATGTAGTGCATGTGGATATCGATGTGCTTCGTCTGCTGCCTCTGAAATGGATCTCTTCAAAACTTCAGAGTGCTCCGGTTGTCACACTAGATGACGATCAGTCGATGAAACTGAATGCCCAACTTAGTGAGAAAATGTTGTAGCCACATAGCATGAATGGTTATGTTAACTACCCCTATGTACTCTTCCTCAGGTGAATATAAATCAATGGTAGCTTGCTTCTTGCTTGACCAACAGATAGGCCCAGAACTAAGACTAAGTGAGTAACCAGATGTGGACTTGCGATCAGTGCTATCACCATCCCAGTCAAAATCAGTAAACCTAATGAGATCTAATGTAGACTCTGTTGCATAATGAATCCCAAAGGTGGTGGTGCCATGTATGTATTGAAGGATACGCTTTGTAGCCTTCTAATGTAGTTCATGCGGCTCCTACATGAACCTAGAAACTGTGTCGACTGCATAGGAGAGATCTGCCCTAGAGTTTGTGAGATACAACAAGATCCCAGCTAGTTGTTTGTACAGTTTTCTTTCAACCAGTGGAGTCTCCCCTCCATCCTCAAGTTTGACTCTTGATAGGAAAGGAGTCGAAGCAGACTTGCATTTTGTCATGTGAAATCTCTTAAGGAGATCCCGTGCATACTTGGCCTGAGACAGTTTGATGCCTGATGCATCTTGACTGATCTCAATTCCAAGGAAGAAGTGTAGTGGACCCATGTCCATCATCAAAAACCTGTCATGTAGAATCCTCTTGACTGAAACAATCGTTGAAGTCGAGCAACCGGTGATCAACAAATCATCAATGTACAGAACTAAAAGTAGAAGTGAACCAGTTGTCCTGAGCATGTAGATATGCAGGTCTGCTTTACAACGTACAAAGTTCTGTGACAATAGGTAGGAGTCCATCTTGGCATACCATGCCCTCGGAGCCTGCTTGAGGCCATAAAGGGACTTCTTGAGTCGACAAACCAAAGATGAATCCTACATAAATCCATGGGGTTGCTCCATATAGATCTCCTCAGAGAAATCACCATGAAGAAATGCATTTTTCACGTCCATCTGATGGACTTCCCATCCTTTGGTTGTCGCAATAGAAAGTGCCAATCATATGGAATCCATCTTTGCTACTGGAACAAAGGTCTCATCATAGTCAATACCATGAACCTATTGAAATCCTTTAGCGACAAGCTTGGCTTTGTATCTGCTAATATGTCCATCTGTTGCACTCTTGGTCCTGTAGACCCATCTCCATCTGACAAGTTTCTTCCCAGAAGGAAGGGGAACCAGATCCCAAGTCTGGTTCTCGAGGAGGGAGTTGTACTCCTCCTGCATGGCGAATTCCCAAAAGGGATTTCCAGCAGCCTTGCCATAAGACTGTGGATATGAAGACTGAACCAAGCAAAGATGCTTGGAGGGAAATGTTTCAATGGCAATGAGTGCAACAAATGGCTCCTCGAAATCATTTCGAGTCCTCCTAGTGTCAGTTGAATGACCAATGAGATCCCCTACATTCTGAAGAGTAGTATGTGCCCACTTAGGCCTCTTCTTTGGCTTTGCAACTACATCTGGATGCTCTGACTCTGCATCTGATTGTACTGATTCAAAATCTGAATCCTCTGATTCCTCTGAATCAAAACTCTCATCTGAAGAGTTGGCATGTGCATGCTCATCATCTCGGACAGGTGGAAGAATGAAGGTGTTTGCATGCGAATGTTGAGGTGCATGCGAGACACTTTCCTCGAATTGGACACTTCGCTCAATGATGAGACAGTCTGAGGAAAGATCAATAAGCCTATATCCCTTCACACCGTGAAGGTATCCAACAAAAATGCACGTAGTTCTCTGTGGATCAAGTGCCTTCCTCTTTTCAAAGGGAATCTGCGCCCATGCACGTGAACCAAAAATACGAAAGTGGGTCATTTCCGGTTTGAGGTCACTCCAAGCCTCGTAGGGGGTATTATCCTTGACATATATATGGGGATATCTATTTTGGATGTATGTTGCACAATTAAGTGCTTTGGCCCATAGTCTTTGTGGTAGTGACTTTGCATGCAGCATGCAAGATGCCATCTCCTTTAGAGATCTGTTTTTTCCGCTCGGCAACTCCATTTTATTGTGGAGTATAGGAAACTGTGTGTTGCAGTTGAATCCCTACCTCATGGAAAAGATCATGGATCTCATGATTTACATACTCTCCCCCGTTATCAATTCAGAGAACTTTGATCTTCTTTCCAGAATGTGTCTCAACTAGGGGTTTCAAATCTTTGAGGTGTTGAAAGACCTCGGATTTTTGCCTGAGAAAGTAGATCCATGTAAAACGTGACAAATCATCAACAAAAATGAGAACAAACCTCTCTTTGTTGATCGATGGATGCGGAAAAGGACCCATAAATTCATTGTGGATCACATCTAAAGGTGTGGAGGCTCTATGAGACTTTCCTTTGTCAAATTTCTCTTGAGGGTGTTTTTCGAGAACACATCCCTCACATACTCCCTTAGAGAAATGGATGTCTGGTAGACCATCAACCATTCATTGCTTGCAAAGTTGTTGCATGTATTTGAAATTCAAATTTCCAAACCTTTTGTGCCATATCCTACTACTTTCGTCATCATGAGTAAGCAGTAAAGCTGAATTAGGTTCAATGAATTCAGAAAATGTATACAATCTAGACTGATGATTTACCTCACCGGTAGCAACCCTAGAGTTGGTTTGCATGTCGTAGATGTCCAAAGAATTTGGTGTGAATATGACTTTCTTTACAGTGTCGGAATTCGTCATATGATACATGAAGATAAGGTTGACAAGAAGTTTGGGAATGTGTAGCACATTCTCGAAGCTTTCGTTGGTGAGTTCAATCCTGTGACTTCGACAAAAGAGTTGTCCCCCATCAGAATAGGAGGACCTTTGCATGCATCTAAAGAAGAATATATTTCTTTTGAAGCATCCATGTGATGTGATGCTCTTGAATCTATGATCCAAGCATCAGGAGAGGAGTTGATGGAAATCAAGGCATAGCTGGAATTTCCTTTCTTGGAATTTGGATCTTTTGGCTTCTTCTTCTTCTTGGAACCCTCAGGGATGTGATTTCCAAGGTTATTTTGATCAAGTATTTGAGACATTATATCTAATTTTTTTTGCATGCATGTGGATTTTGAATGGAATCCTTTGTGATAGTACATGCATTTCTCCCCATTTCTTCCCTTTTCCCATTTGGATCTGGAGGCATCGGTGAAGGGTTTTTTGTACCCTTCCTTCTTTGGATGTGCATGAGATTTATATTTATCTTTATCTTTAGATTTATGATATTTGTGGCTTCCATATTTCACAGTGAATGAATGCGCCTTTGGGCCTTTGATTTTTCCCATGTTTATGAGCTTGGTTTTCTCTTATGTCAGGGTTTCGATAAAATCCTCAAGAGAAGGCATCTTCCAGGTGGCTCCAGAGGCGAATCTGAAAGAATGGAATGTGGATACGAATACAAAGAATTTAGGACCAATATTGGAGAGAATGGTGAGAACCATTTGTTTCTCATCCTTCGATTTATCAACCCCACAAACTTTGAGTTGCGATAGTAAATCCTTGAATTTTGTAAAGAAATATTGGATATTGTCGAAGATTTTTGGATCCAATGTGAGAAGCTCCACCTCCAGCATGTGCCCCCTCATCTCATCTTGTTTTCCAAATATCCCTTCCAAGATGGTCCAAACTTCATTAGGAGTCTTACAGGAATATCTGTGAAAAAGGAGATCAGGAGAAATAAGATTGCAAATTGTTCTGAGTGCCTCATCCATGCGATTTAAATACTTGGATTTTTCTATGGATGATGTCAGTTATGTATTTGTATTCAAGGTTAACCTGTACAACCCTCTGGTTCGGAGATGTATGGTTGTTTTCTCCTTCTATGCAAAATAATTGTAAGGTGTAAGAATGAATTCTTTTTGGAAATCCATTGTTCTGTTGTATTCAATCTTTTGTACCTACAAAAAAATTTGGTGTAGATTTTGCTTAGCATTTTGTCGGCTCTGATACCATGTAAATGTGTTGAACCTACACAGAAAGATCTAGCTAAAAAATAATACACACATTTTCAGAGAGAATTGGAGAAAGAAGAAGAAGGAGAGAAAGAATGAAATAATTCTCATTAACTGTTATGAATAATGAATAATTTACACATGATATACTCTATATAACTCAACCAATGCGTACTGGAGGAGAACCAATGCACCATAGTGGTGGTCTAGAGTGATCTGGACACACACCAGATGAGAAGTGGGGCCTTCAATTATTTCTGAATGAAAATTAAGTGCAGATTTCAAACAAAAAATAATTCTTAACTTACCTCTAGCCAAAGGATGTACCTGACATATGGATGTTGTCCTCTTTTATATGCTCATAAATTAGCTTAATGATCATGGATCAAAAGTCAAGGGTTTTGATATCTACCATGATATTAGGTAGATTGTTTTTCCAAGGAGGACCACATTCAGAGCTGATGCAGACACCCAAAAACAAACTGTCCAAAATTGAATTGTAAATCGCTACAATAACAAAACCCTTCAAGGAAAGGAAGGCACAAACAACAGAGACAACAAGGAGAAAGCACCAGCAAACAAGGAGGAGGAGCCAAAGGTTTCCTAGAAGGTAGTGGCACCCTCAATACACATAGTGTCTACAAGAAGAGGGGAAGATGAGGTTGTTGCACCCTCAACACATAGTAGTAGAAACAACTAGAATGACAATGAAGACCACTGTAACTTCCATACACACAGTAGCAAACAAATGAAGAGGCTAAAGGAAGGCCACGGCTCTCATAGTAGCACAAGGAAGGTCTATGGCTCCAACAAACAGCCAAGGAGAGGTCTGCAGCAGTCAAAGGAAAGTCTGGGATAGTCAAGGGAAGATCCGCGGCAGCCAAAAGGAGGTCCACAGCATGCACATATAGCCAAGGAGAGGTATGTAGCACCTCACAACCAGCAACCAAAAACCTGACTGAAGTTGTCCAAACAATACTTCAAAACTAAGAGAGAAAGTCCATCAGGGGAGCCATACCAAAACCAAGAAAATCAATCTGAAGTAGCCACAGCAAAAATCAAACTAAGAAGAATGAGAGGACAATGTGTGTGTGTGTAAAAGAATTCTAGAGGGAGGGTTTCTTTTATAGTTATGAAAGGGATTAGGGATAAAATTAAAACAATTAAATAATGACATTTTAATTAATTAAAATATTAATTAAAAGTCAAATAAGTCAAAGTGACTTATAAAAACCCAACACTACACCAAACAAGAGGGGAAACAAGATCAAGCAAGAGGGGACTATAAGACAAGGTCAAGGCGGTCCTCTTTAATGGAAAAACAGGTCCTCATCAATCTCATGATGGCTTATAAATTTGTATCATCACTGCATAAGCAGAAACATCAATAATGTGGTCATGTCCATCTTCATAGCTACTCCTAGGTCTCATGGAACATCTCGGGAGAGAGGAAGAAGATCACACATCATCACATCTTGGTACTCAACCAAGATCCACCTAGTCCTAGACTAGGTTATCCCATAACACATCTGGGGGACCTAGAACACATCTAGGGTCTTATCCACCAAGGTACAAGACCAAGAATCAACCCAAGCGTTAAGAAAAGATTCCCTAGAACACATCCAGGGGATCTAGAACACATCTAGGGACTTACATCATCAACCACCAAGGAACACATCCAAGGAGCAATCCAAGCACTGAGCAAGGATTCCCTGGAACACATCGAGGGGCCCTAGAAAACATATAGGGACTTACATCATCAACCACCGAGGAACACATCCAAGGATCAATCCAAGCACTGAGTAAGGATTCCCCGGAACACATCCAGGGGCCCTACAAAATATCTAGGGACTTATTGCTTGGGCCTTGACCAAGAACCCCAGAAATACACTAGGGCCCCTCACTAGGTTTATTTGTGATGGCTCAAACTACTTGGTCCCAAACCAATAACCCCAAGAGTGTACTGGGGGCCCTAGATCTCAGCTAGGGTCTTATGCCACCCCCCTCCCTCGAGACAATATACCAAGGTAATACAAGAAGCAGTTGACCTTAAGGGAGGAGATTACAAACAAGGAGATTTGGTTATAGAGTGGGATACAAGAAAGGGTCGGCTTGATACACGAAATGAGTCTGAGAAATTTAGGCTAGGTCCCTACAAGATTGTGAAGAAGTCTATCAATGATTCCTATTACCTATCCACATTACATTGGAGGAGGCATCCACTATTAGTTAGTAGGTTCCTTTTCAAGCCCTGTCATGGGGAAGACACTTGACTTCTTGAACTAACACATGTTAGGGTAGGTAGGGTAGGCATTTGCATCTTACATTGCATTTGTATATATATCGCATCTTGCATATCATGTTAGTGTAGTTTCATTTTCTTACATTTTCATATATACATGTTGCATTCTCATTTGAATACATGTTAGGAAACTGCATTTTGCATTTATCATTGAAAAAATTTTCTTTATCATGTCATAGTTAAGGAATTTTTTTCTTTTCAATATGGTTTTGGATTATCACTGACATTTGGTGGATAACATCCACTGGCAGATACTTCTAAAGGGTTTTGTTTGTTGAAGTGGGTGCAGGATTGCAGGTCTTGGAAAACCAGAGATGTTGAGGTTCTTATGTGCTCTACAGTGAGCACTTATCCCCATGTTGGAGCCAGATGTTACCCCTCCGTGCCTAGGGGTAACTAGAGGAGATCATGTCTCAAGGTCGATAATGGAGAAGATGATCTACACCATGTTGATGATGATCGACATGTACACAGATGGAACCCTACAAGCCCCCCTGATTTTCCTCCCAGTTGCATCAACCAAGGCTCGTCACATTCAAGCAACCCATAGTATAGGGCATCATAAGTCAATTTCACCATGAGGTATGCTTAGTCTTTTTTTTATGCAAGGTGTTATGTTTACTCTATTAGGCATGTGGACAAGGATCATTGGTTGAAGTTGGATAGTGGATCCCTTGCTTGAGAAATTGTCTTGGTTGTCTTGTTTCACCTTCGTGGTCATCTTTTGTACCCTAGTCCTATGTTGTCACCGCCTAGGGAAAAGGGGTAATATTAGGGCACCCTCCCAAGGGTAACGTCTTCTCCAAACCATATTGTCAGAAAATTGGGTTAGGTTGATGGACAGTTGGTATGGATTGTTGGTTTTAATTGATGGCAACCATTGGAGAGTGATATTGTAGATTGATGTCAACCCTTGGAGAAAGTCTGGTAGCGAATTTCAGTAGCACAAAGGTTTGGGTAATGGACCCAAGGTTGTTTCATGTATAATGGTATGAGTTTTAATATATTTAAAGGTAAGAATATTCTATATGGATAGTACATGTCATTTCATTTTCGGTGGTATGTGGAACATCACATAACTCCTCACGGTTAGAGATTTATGGCCATGAGAAGTTGGAGAACCCAAGTTTGGGTAATGGACCCAAGTTTGTTTGATGGATAATGGTATGAGTTTTTATATATTTGTAGGAAAGACTATTCTATATGGATAGTACATGTCATGTCATTTCCATTGGTATGTAGAATGTCACATAACTCCTCACGGTTAGAGATTTATGGCCATGTGAAGTTGGAGAACCCTCATGAATATCTAGAAGCCCCAAAAGGTCAAAGTAGTCAAAGTGGTTTAAAATATTTTAGAAGGTAAATAATAAAGTTAAGCGATGATTTTACTATAAGTAAAATTGAATACAAAAGAAATTATTTAAATAATAAAGTTAATGGAGAAATTAGAAGTGGGTTAACCCTAAAACAAGGAAAGTGGGTTAAGATGGTTAAAAGGTAACCCCTTAAGGAAGCTACATGAAAGTATAAATAAGAGGCAAGACTCTCTCATTTTAATTATCACTTGAGCATATTGAATATCTACAGGTGAGTGAGGTAACCAAAGAATATCTAAGCTTAATTTCAGAGGGAAGGTGAAGTAAAGAAAGCCGAAATACAAGGGAGGATAAATTCTTTTGATGATGTTTTCTAAGGTATGTTATTTATAGTCCATCTCACCATTTTCGCAATAAATTTTTTTCTAGAATGATTCAGACTGTGAAATCGGGGGGTCATTGAGAAAACATATCCAAGTAGTTGTGGTACAAATTTCAGTTTGTGGGTCATTGCATTTTTGGAGTTACACTCTGTGGAAAATAGGGTTTGTGGTTAGTCCTGAAACTAGTCTAAAACAGGTGTTTCGGGTAAAAACGTCATAACTTCTTCATAAAAGATCCAAATTCAGTATGGCCAAATTTGTTGGTTAGAGTAAATTCTGTAGTATTATGTGTGCAATTTCCAGATCCATACAACAAATATTCTGTGCAGAGCACGCTCTACAAGTTCGCTCTCTAGAATAATTTAGAATTCAACAAGGTATGTTGTTTTTGTTATAACTCATTTTCTGAGAGGTTCCAAGTAGTGAAACCTGGAGGAATTGCATAAAATAGCATTGTGTATCTTTTTCAAATCTTATTTATTACAGGTACATAGTTATGATTATTGCAAGTTACAGTTGTTAACTAATCCAAAACTAGTCATGGGAGACTAAAGTAAAATTTTATGAAAATGTTAATCTCTTGTTAAGGAAGGTTTGTAGATATGTGATCATATACACTAGGTCTATCATAGATTTACAAATCAGATTTGGATGATGAAATTGATGAGGGATTTTGGTTGAAATATGTTTCAGATACAGGTTGTTTGGTTGAGGTTGGTGCATGGTTGATGCACTTGTTTATGGTACATGTTGATTACAGGTTGAGATACAAGTTGGTGCATGGTTGATGCACTTGTTTATGGTA
>ML814819.1:52928-96244 GCA_009831015.1 Picea engelmannii | reverse complement strand
ACTAATGATTCACTCTTCCTTTGTCTATTGAAGCAGACCTCCCCATGTGTCTAAACAACATAAGTTGTGAATTTAACCAAAGGGGAGAGGCATTATAGTTTAATAAACCACACTTAACCAAAGGGGAAGGAATTCACCTATTATGGTTCAATCAACAAGACTACTCTGTACATACATATGTCAATTCAATTCACATCAAATCATAATTCTCTCACATTGCTTCCCAATACATTGGGATACTTGCACTATTCATAAGAAAAACTCATTCGTAATTAATATAATAGATTTTACTTTCGAAACTATGTTTGCAATACTATATTTTCATTATTTCATACCTTAATGGCTCAACAAAGCTCCATAAAGAGTGCTAGTCTTACTAAAAACAATGGATCCATCTTGCATACACAATCACCACCATAACCATAACTCTACAATTTCTTTTCACCATGCATAACCACTACAACAACAATTCAAAATCAAAACCAATCAATTTCAAAATTCTGTAGCAAAATAATTATTGTTTCAAGTGTAATAACTACCTGTATTTTAGTTTATATAATTATGTACAGTTGCTTGCCTTCAAGCCATACTATCAACCGACAATTTTTTTTGTTTGTTATTGTAATGAATTCATGGTTACCATACGCATAGCCAACCAATTGTTTTCAAATTGTAAGTTAACCCTTGGTTGAAATCCTATTACATACCAGTGACGGTATCTATATCTATATAGTTTCAATTCGCCGATCTCATACTAGCAAATCAAGTTTTCAATTTGCCAATCTCATACTAGCAAATCAATTTCGTAACACAATTATTTCAAAGCACAAATCCATCAACAATGTAATTACGTCGAAAGGCATACACCTATTGACAATGGGCACAATTAATTACCTTTTAATCTAAAATTATAATATGATGGCTAAAAATTGAAGATGTTGACATATTCTTAGTCGTCCTTCCAAATCAATGAATGTGATTTACTCTTCATAACTTTCTTGTATTTTTTAATGCATCCATTAACCTGTTTACTTTTTAACATTTACCTAATAATATTAAGAAATTACTATAGCAGTATATGATTGCCACGTTTAAATGATTAATCTTTGGGATTACCACGTTTAGATTTGCTGGCTTTCTTCCACTGTCCGCGCGTTTCATTTTCTGGCTTTCTTCCACTTTCCGGGCATTTCATTTTATGGCTGTAGGCACGTTTCATTTTCCAACTGTCCATGCATTTCATATTGGATCGCCGAAGGTGGAAGACTATAACAGTATGGTGGGGGAAGGCCATTGCTACAGGCTCGGGGCAGATCACCAAGCATTTAGGGTTTCGACCATTAACCTGCGGGAGTAGGCTTTGGCATCGCCTTTCAACATTCATCAACCAAGGTTTTGAGTGGCTGTGCTAGTTTGATATTCCCAGTCAATATTAGAAAATAAAATTTTACATAAGTGACTTCAATGCCGAACCACAAGGAAGTTGATTTCTTTTGTTAACCGCAATCTACATCTACATTTTATTAGCTTGGATTTTTAATGATACATGCAACAGACCAACCATTTTGAAATCCAAACAAGTAGAGACTAATGTGGACAATGTCACTTTAGAAAGTACGAAGATCAATGTGAGTTGGTTTAGTGCATTGGCTATGTGAGTTGGGTTAGTGCATTGGCTATTTTGGAACTTGCCACTTGTTTCTAAAATCATTAGTAAGGCCCTCACACACATCACTTTGTTTATGAAAATTTTCAAACACATTGATGGCATTCTATCTAGAGATATAAGTCGATTTGGACGAGACTGATGGCCCAATGTTGGGAACCTCTTAGTCTACTGCATTGGTATCATAACAATGATTATTTATGTAGTGAACATAAATATATAAATAAACATTAATAAATAATAATAATAAATAAAGTGGCACATTCTAACTAGGACACATGTCCTAACAAAGGGACATGACCCATCAACCATAGTGGCTAGTCAGTGCATGTAAGTATACCATCAAATGGCATTGTAGTAAACAATCAATCATTTATTTGATTCATTATTGCATATATATTATTTGTCCTATACGAATTTCAACTATATTTCATTCTTACATTGGATATTCCTTAGTAAATGAACTATCGTTCATTTCATTTGGTACCAGAGTCATGCTTTGATTTGGCCCTTGTACACACTTTTATTAAACTTTTTTTCATCTAGTTTTTCTCCACACATAACTTTCAGAGTTTCTTTGAATTACTAGGTCTTTGACCACATTTAAGCTTTCGGGCAATTTTTCTTTTTCTTTTTCCAAATGTTGAATAATTACTATGCCATAAAGAAATTTGAAGGAAAAAAATAAAAAACTTAGTTGAAGAAAAATACCATGTCATAGAAAAAGCAAGTCCCTCACACTTCATGAGACCATTTATTATGAAAAATACATAAGTTTCACATTTGATGAAAAAAAGGAAGATTCCCTCACAAGGAGCAAAGCGGATCAATGTGTGTATTTCAAATTAATCAATGATCATCTCATTTATTTAGTCTTGTATGTGGATGATATGTTGTTGATAGGAAACAACAAGGAGATTATCCAGGATGTGAAAAAATAGTTGTCCTTTAAATTTTACATGAAGGATATCCATGTTGTAAATTTCATTTTGGGCATGGAAGGGAAAACATGAAACTATGGTTAAATCAGAGGAAATATGTCAAGACAATATTGCATAGGTTTAATATGCAGGAATGTGAACTAGTCATGGTTCCTATTCATGTATGTGTAAAGTTATATGCGGGTCAATTTCCAAAGACACTGGAAGAGGAAGAGGACATGTCTCGTGTTCCATATGCTAGTGTGGTTGGAAGTTTGATGTATGCAATGGTCTGTACTAGACTGGACATTGCACATGCATTGAGAGTTTTGAGTAGGTATATGTCAAAACCAGGGAAGGATCATTGAACAACAATAAAGAGAGTTTTGAGGGATTTGTGTGGAACTATTAGTTATGGATTGTGCTATCAAGGAAGATCAGGATTAGACAAAGTGTTGGACATACATGGGTTTGTTGATGCAGACTGGGATGGAGATTTGGATAAAAAAATATCTACAAGTGGGTATGTGTTTAACTTGTTTGGAGGAGCAATCAATTGGATGAGAAAAATACATGCTATAGTGGCACTCTCAACTATAGAAGCTGAATACATGGCAACCACTCATGCATACAAGGAAGTAGTATGGTTACAAAGATTGTGTTAAGGTATTGGGTTATAAAGATAAGAACCCGACTTATCATTCAAAGACAAGGCATATTGACGTTCAATATCAATTTGTGAGAGACATGGTCGAGGACAAGAAGGTGTTACTGATGAAGGTGGAAAATTTGGAGATTGTTTCAGATTCATTAACAAAATATGTGAGCACTGAGAATTTCTCTTGATGTAGAGGATCTATGGACATTTTTGCACTGGATTTTTGACTATGTAATCATGTAACCCCTTGTATGCAAAGAAAACAAAAAGTGGGCGAGTGTTGGGTATGTATTATATTCTTTTCAAGATTGGTCCCATATACTATATATGGAAGCAAGGGGGGGAGGGGGAAATTTTTTTTTGGCAGTTTTTTGCATCTGTTTTTGGCGGTTTTTTTGCACATGGTTTTCTTCGATGGTTTTCTAATTCTGGTTAAGGAATTAGGGTTGTTGACTAATCCGGGTCAATGGATTATGGGTTTGGATTACATGGGATCCTATATGTATATTTTATTGTAAACAATGAAGAAGATGATGAATAAAGAATATTAGAGGTGCGCCTCTAAATACGTTGTTGGTTTTCCCGGTTTGGGTTTCCAGGGAAAAAATATTTGTTTACTGTGTGTGTGTGCATTCTATATTTTCTGTTTTTATTAAGAATATGTTTTTAGTAATTAATTGTACAAGGTTAAAATATACACGATTATGGTCTTTTCTTGATTCTTTCCAAGGGGTGGATTGGGTTTACCTCTCTCTAAACAGGATGTGGGGCATATCCTAAGGGATGTTGATTTTTCAATAGTCAAGATTAAGCATGAATATTTTTCCATTTTTAGAATTTAACCATAACCATAAATATTGCAACAACCAAGATCATAAGAAGAAGCACCATGCACAAGAACACAAGAAGTATCCTGGGAAACCCTTCTCAACAAGGGAAGAAAACACAACCAAATCCTTTGCTATATTCTTCAAGGGAAAGACCTTCACCACCAAGATAAACCCTAGAAAACTAGCGCCCAAGAGAGGTGCACACTTTTCCCAAGAAGGTGTACTTGCTGAAATTTTCAAACTCACTTGAAAGATATGATTCCTCAATGGGGAATTTACCTTTACTTATACTAACTTGAACTTGTCAACATAAGTGTCTATTGGAACAACATGGCCGACTTCACTAGCTTATAATATAATTAATATTAACCATGTTAATTATCTTTTACATTAAGTACCAGTCACATTAAGGTGGGGCCAGCCTGTACCCTTTACATTACAATTAGGGTTACAAACAAGTTTGACTCTTGAACAATATAGCAAGGGATATGATACACCCACTAGTTCTCATCCACTAAGGGCACATCCATAGGGATGTCCATATCTTTGGCTCATGACATTACATAGAGGAACCACTTCTTCACACGTTCACCTGTGCTCGTCCATAGGCACGCCCACTCAACATATCTTCTTTCTCACTTCATTACACAATAGATTCATCTAGAGTTTCTTGTCAAATCTTTTACTCAGAGGAGGCTAATAAATCATCTTCATTTCTATTCTCATGCTGATGCACCCAACACTTTGGGATTTCACACATTCACCTTGTGCTCAGCCACAAACACGTCTAACTGAATAGATCACCTTTACCATAGGATAATCATTTGGAGTTCTTCTCAACTCTCTGAATGGAGGAGACCATCTCCACATTCCATCTTTGTCTCAGATAGGAACCACACACCCTCTTCAGGGGATTTCTCTCAAGTTTGTAAGCTGGAGAATATATCACATGGATGAAATGATCCACATCTCACAAGTTTGTAATATGGAGAATGTCTCACATAACTGCAATCATCAACACTCCCTCTTAGCTAGGGAGACATTCTTCATCATGCCAAGTCTCACACGGATGTACTCTGAATTTTGTCTTAGATGGAGTCATCAATACTCCCTCTCAACTAGGGAGGAATTCTTCACCAAGTTAGTTTGGTGAAGATGTCTGCAATCTACTCATGTGTAGGAAGGTACTGCATGTGTATGATTTTCCTTTGCATCATATCTTTGATATAAGAATATTTCTTCTCATTGTGTTTCGATCCATCATGAAACACTGGGTTCTCAAGGAGATTTATACATGGCTCTTGGTTATCATCATAGGATCCATCTCATGATCAAGTAAACCTGTCAGAATCTTGTGAAGCCATACTTCTTTTCACACTCAATGGTACATACTCTGCTTCTGTGGTATTCAAGGCCACATAGATTTCGTTTCTTGCTGCATCAGGAAACCATGACAAACTTCATTGGTAGAACATCAACCAGATGTGTTCTTATGGTCCACTGTACTTTCTACTCAATTTAAATCAACATATCCTGCAAACTCAAGTTCACCCTAGAGGCATATATCAATCCATATCCAACTGTGCCTCATGTTTTGTTATTGTCTAGTGAGTTTGTCTCGGTTGACCCATGAAATGACTAAGCACATTCACTGCATGGAATGAATAAAGTCTAGTGTTAACTATATACATCAGTGATCCAATTAGTTGTGGATCAGTCTCGTTTGAATAATCATCAATCTTCTTCTTTTAAATTCATCACAGTCGATTTTTCATTCTGTCATACTTGAGCTTCTTTAATATTTTCACTGTATTTGTTTTTTCTTAACTCAGGAAAATCTCATCGGTTCTCTGTCATACTTCTTGTCCTAAGAAGTAGTGCATCATACACAGATTCTTCATCTTGAATTCAGAAGTCAAGGATTACTTGTATCCAACAACAAGGATTTCTGAATAAGTCATCAAAATCATGCTCTCATCATCAACAATGTGATGATATAGGTTTGGATTAACAACACTCTTGCTGAAATCCAAACTCATAAAGAATTTATCTATCTGATTGTTGGCACAGGGACAGACCCAGGGTTCAATGCTACAACAACATACCAAAAAAACCATAAATACCAGCTCTTTCAACAACACTTGCGAAGCAGATGAAGTCTCACCCGAGGTAGAGGCAGGGGTAGTTATAGGACTCAGGCATCTGCAACCTTAGCTAGGACACATATATGTGATTATAATACTTAATAGATCACTTTAGCACTGTCAGTTCAACATTATTTACCCAATGTCTACTCCATAGATAAAACAGAGCATCGCAACATTCACCAAGATCTAACGTATTTAAGAACTTAGCATAACTAAATGGATTAGATCTAGCAGATTCAAGCACTAAGAACATCCATCTATATTAGATCTAGCATCCAAATTCATCATAAGCACAAAGCACAAACATATCTATCTATCTATCTTTATCCAACACTTAACAATTAACACATAAACACATTATAACATCGCATAGAGTAGAATAACACATTATTTACATGGTTCACCCCCACCCTGGGGCTACATCCACCAACTCTTCTTCTTTATTAGCTTCTTCAATAGGTTACATGCACAGAGCCTTGAAACCCTACTCTACCTGGGATAGAAGATCTACACATCTCGCTAGATCCTTCTTCCTTACATTACATCACAAAGCCTTCCACAGTCTTGCTACAACCACTTGCACCTAGCTCTGCAAGTCTCTCACAGTATGCAAAAGGCATTTACAAACTCTACTTGCGCTTAGCATTTAGCTTATCAACCGCTCATCAAACAAATGCGTTTCTCTATTATGTCCTTATATTGCCTAGACATCTATATGTACATATAAAATAGGCCTAATCATGGGTAAAACCCATGGGCTGACATCCCACACCCATTACATATTCCCAAATCCAAAAAAGGACCCAAAAAGGGTCCGAAATCCCATGATATCTTCTTCATCTTGTGCTCCATCTTCGACATGCCGTCGAAGTCCCAAAATAGGTCAAATTGACCAAGGATCTCCCAAAACTTGGTCAAGGTCCAACACTTATATAGTTTCCAATTCATGGATGGTAGTACAGATGGAAGTGTATTGGGTTTACTGCATCAAGTGTCTCATCATAGAAAAATCCCTCTGTTCTTGAGAAACCTCTGGCTATAGATCTCATTTTTTATTTCTAGACACTTCCATCAGCTGCATGTTTGATCTTATAGAACCACTTGGAAGTTACCACAAAATTCCCTTTTGGTCCCTGAATAATATCTTATGCATCATTCTTTAGGATATACTGGCATTCTTTTGTTATGGCATCTTTCCATATCTTTTCTCTTGTTGCTTCTCTAAGACAAGGAGGATGAAAATTAATGAAGTGGCTCATGACTGAAGGATAGCTCAATTTTTTTTTTTTTTTTTGATTTCTCGGGATGTGCCTTGAGGGGCTTGCATGTTTCTTTTCCTCCTGCAGAGTGAGCCTATGCATGCCTTTTATGTCCTACTGCAATATCTCTTGGACATATCAACTGGAATAATGTCTATCTCCCTTTGAAATGATGAAGGGGGAGAAGGTATTGTCTCACTGTCAATCTCCATCTGAGATTCTTTGGAGTTTTTGAAAGGGCATCTCTTCTTCAAGGACAACATATCTTCTTGTCTCAATCTTTCTCTAACCAGGGATGTAGACCTGGAATGTCTTCTACGATTCACTATTTCTCCCATAGATGTATCCTTTTTCCATGAAGGGTCTAGCTTGGACTTTTTCTCTTTGGGTACATGCAAATACACTGGGCACCCAAATATCTTGAAGTGTTCAATCTCAGGCTTCACTCTGGTGAATATTTTAGGAGTTATGTTTTTCAAATTCTATTGAAGCCTCTTGTTCTGAACATATACTATGTCATGCATGCTTCCGCCCATGGAATCATAGAAAGACTATGATCATGCATTATTGCATTGATTGTCTCAAGGATGGTTCTATTCTTCCTCTTTCTCAAATAGTTTTGACTCCCTTTGAGGGATAAGCATATTCCTTTGTTCTTAACCTATCTGGAACAAGAAAACAAGAGGAACCAAAATAAGAATATATCCTAAAGGATAATAATGAGTACATATCTATAATCAAGACAATTTAAGGATTACTGTCACAACTACAAAACCTACTTGTAATGTAGCAACCTTTAGAAATATAGGTTAGAGGAATGACAATTACAATAATCAAACCTGGAGTCTTCACTTCCAATCTGTTGTTCCTTTGACAATGATAATGATACAAATAATATATATACAAGTGCATACCTGAGGGTGTTGATATGGTTTCTCCAATGGCACATGGATGATCTCTGTCCTCTGACATCTTCATGAAGGAGGTATGTCACAGTGACACATTTTTTTATCACCCACAATAAGTCTTCCAGGAACTTGAAGTTTCTTGATCCATCAAGCTTATCTTCCATCATAGTTTTTGTTCATCATAATTTTAGATTCTTCACAACCCTTTGTCAACTAAGCTAGAAAACCTAATGGATAGGCTAGGATAGCACTTTTAAGTTTTGTTGGATTTATGACTGTCAAAAATAAGCCTTTGAAGGATATGAGAACACTGGTGAGCTGAAGAGCTCCTTCAATGAGTTGCAAAAACCCTAATACTGAAATTTTTGTAGAAATTAGCGAAACCCTAGGGCCAAAATTTCAAAATGCTTGGAATATTTATCTGAAGCTTGCTGGACATGCGGTGAAGGAGGCCGTACACTCCTATTCCCTTTTTATCCCCAACGTCCAAGTGCCAAGTGATGAAAACCTCCAGAAGAGAAGGCCGTGCTGATTTTCTGGGAACCCTAGGAGGGCCGTACAGTTTCTGCAGAAGAGAGAGAGTATGGCAGAAAGTTGTTTGTGCAATGGGTTCTTCAAGACCTATGCTCTGATCCCATGTTGATTTTTCAATAGTAAAGGTTAAGCATGAATATCATTCCATTTTTAGAATTTAACCATAACCATAAATGTTGCAGCAACCAAGATCACAAGAAGAAGCCCCATGCACAAGAACACAAGAAGTATCCTGGGAAACCCTTCTCAACAAGGGAAGAAAACCTAGACAAATCCTTTGCTATATTCTTCAAGAGAAATACCTTCACCACCAAGATAAACCCTAACACACAAAAGGTTGCTCAAACCCTAGAAAACTAGTGCCCAAGAGAGGTGCACACTTTTCCCAAGAAGGCGTACTTGCTGAAATTTCCAAACTCACTTGAAAGATATGATTCCTCAATGGGGAATTTACCTTTACTTATACTAACCCGAACCTGTAAACATAAGTGTCTATTGGCACAACAAGTCTGACCTCACTAGCTTATATTATAATTAATATTAACCATATTAATTATCTTTTACATTAATTACTAGTCACATTAAGGTGGGGTCAACCTGTACCCTTTACATTACAATTAGGGTTACAGGTAGGTATGACTCTTGAACAATATAGCAAGGGATATGATACACCCACTAGTGCTCATACACTAGGGGCACATCCATAGGTATGTCCATATCTCTGACTCACTACATTACACAGAGGAACCACTTCATCACACGTTCACCTGTGCTCATCCACAAGCACGTCGACTCAACATATATTCTTTCTCACTACATTACATAGGAGTGTCATCTGGAGTTTCTCGTCAACTCTTCTACTCAGAGGAGGATAATGCATCATCTTCATTTCTGTTCTCATGATGATGCATCCAACACTTTTGGATTTCACACGTTCACCTTGTGCTCAACCACAGACATGTCTAACTTGGCAGATCGCCTTTCCCACAGGATAATCATCTGGAGTTATTCTCAACTCTCTGAATGGAGGAGGTCATATCTACATTCCAAATATGTCTCAAATAGTAACCACACACCATCTTCAGGGGATTTCTCTCAAGTTTGTAATTTGGAGAATATCTCACATGGCTGAAATGATCCACATCTCACAGGTTTGTAAGCTGGAGAATGTCTCACATAGCTGCAATCATCAACAAGGGATTCCTAGTTCTGGGGGACAACCTTCCTATTCTTGAAACTTTGGCACCTTTGTTTTGACACTATGTTAGAAGGGTTGTTCAAATATCTACTACAAGTCAAAATTCTAAGCTTGGCGATGGAATTGTGGTCTTAAAAGTTAATTGGATAAGTAGGAAATATCACTAGGTGCACAATTCAAGTTGATACTTCTTTAAAATCTATTGTTCACTACTTGATGGGTAAAGTGTTGATAGAGATGGATGTTAATGAGGGTTTTATTGATAGTTTGGCGATTATATTAGGGAGCTCAATGTATAAGCAAGATTTTGATTGTTTCAATATCCCATTGAGATGTGCAAGGTGCCACCAATATAGTCATATGGTTTAGACTATCTCACTCCTTTTGTGAGGAAGTTTTAGAGAAGGAA
The DNA here is from genome assembly GCA_009831015.1 of Picea engelmannii. Classification (NCBI taxonomy): domain Eukaryota; kingdom Viridiplantae; phylum Streptophyta; class Pinopsida; order Pinales; family Pinaceae; genus Picea; species Picea engelmannii. Next base: position 85,715 of record ML814819.1, on the reverse strand, counting down.
AATAAATGAGGGAAATGATGGGTCATAGGAGAAGGTTGAAGAATCAAATTCTAAGCACTTGAAGTCTTCAAAACTAAAGGTTGGTGGAGAGTTAATGCAACATGAAGCAACAAAATTTAAGGAGGCAACAAAGGGTATATAAGTGGAAGTTTTTATTCAAAAAATCCCAAATGCTAGAAGTTATAGACACATTAGTTCAAGAATAAACCCACATTCACATCATCTAGGGGGTTAATGAAATTAGTAAGCCACTTTAAGTCCCTTCAAATAATCCATAGAAAATTTCATTACAAAGGAAGTAAGGTCATTATATTAGGAACCTAAAAATACTAAAATGGGAAGGAAGGTCACTCTAAGGATGGGTTAATTTTCCATGTGTTTTTTCTAGAATAAGATTCACCAATTTCCATTTTTCCTAAAATGATTCACTCAAATTCTATAGAATAAAATTAAATTACTCTAAAACTCGCCAAAATTTTCAAGAAACTATATAAAATACTTACAAATTTGAATCACTGCAATTATATGGACCCCTTCTGATGGTGGTCATTATGCAATTTACCCCGTGTCTGGATGAACTACAATGAATTATGATCGGTGTGGATGATTGTCTCCTTCTCAAGAATATAATTCCTCCACTGGTGGCAACGTTTCACAATAGATTACATTTCTTTATAATAAGTAGGGTACTTACGAATGACATCTGATAGTGTCTCACTATGATAGGCCACAAGGTGTCTGTGCTGAGTGAGAACTGTGCCCAAAACATAGTCTGAAGCATATGTCTCGATCTCTAAGGGATGTTGCAATTTGGGTAATCAAAGCATTGGGGTTGAGAACAAGGGATGCTTCAAATCATCGAACTTGGTTGAGGGCCCATGCAATATGGGATAATTCCAACACAAACCTTTGATAGAAATTGGTCATGCCTAAAAATCTCTGAAGCTCAGTGAGTGTGGTTGGGGCCAGCTAGTCACAAATGACCTAGACCTTGGCTGGATCCACATGCACCCCATGATGATCAAAAATGTAGCCTAGGTACTAGACCTTGTCCATGCTGAAGGAGCATTTTTCCAAATTCGTACATAGCTTGTGATGCTGCAGAGTGTGCAAAACCTATTAAATATGTTGCAAGTGTTCCACCTAATTCTTGTTATAGATGAGGATGTCATATAGATACACCACCACAAAATAATTTGTGAAATTCCATAAGATATCATCTATCATCCTCATGAAATTTGTTGGGTCATTCGTCAAACCAAAGGGCATGACCAACCGTTCAAAAATACCTTCTTTGGACTTGAAGTCAGTTTTCCATATATTTGTTTGCTCTATTGGGACCTGATGGTAGCCAGACTTTAGATCAATCTTATTGAATTATTTGGATCCCTTGAGCTGGTCAAGGAGATCATCGATCCGGGAAATTGGTTACTGGTTCCTGACAGTGATTTTATTTAGGGCTCGATAATCGATGTAGAGTTGTCATGTCCCGTCTTTCTTCTGCACACGCATGATTAGGCTTCCACACAGTGATGATTTGGGTCGTATGTGCCCCTTTTGGAGTATTTATTGGATTTGACACTTGATCTCCTCATTTTCTAACAGAGAGTGGCGATAGAATGACCCATTGGGTAGTGGTGCACCAGGGGTCAGATCAATTGAATGCTTGACCTGACAGTGTAGAGGTACCCCAATGGGTGAGGAGAAGATGTATTTGTATTCTTCCATGACCTTATCCATTTTCTTCCGTTGCTTAGATAGATAAACCGCGAAGGCCATGGATGTGGATGCAACCTTTCACTCACTATGAGAGTGAATAATGAGGAAGACAAACTTCTCTTTATGAGAGATGACCTTCCTACATTTCTTGTCAGAGATCAAGGAAATGCAGTAGGTGGGACTAGCTCAGGTATCCTATACAATTTCTTTTCTAAAGTAATAATAAAACTACGAGGCCTAGACTCATATAAAAAATGACGTTTCCATAAATAAGGCTGGCCCAAAATAACATCACAAACTTCAAGGGGAGCGACATCACACAATACCTCATCTTTGAAGGGCTTGATGTTGTAGGACAAGCGACATTGTTGGATGACACAAAGATAGATTCTGATGGTCTATGGATCCTCATGTAGCATTGTCAACAAGGTCAAATACTTGATGACCTTCACAAACATGAGGTTTTTTTGGCTACTGATATCAATGATGAAGTGTAATAGAGTACCCTTCACCCACATCTATGAATGAAAGAGGCCCTCGCCTTCCTCTGGTTCATCAGGTTCCCCGGGCTGGATCTTGGTGGTAGAAATGATGGCATTGGGTTTCATGTCAATAATTTATCTCCCATTTTCTTGTTTTGACTTAGATTTGGAACTTGCATCTGATTCAAAGGCTTTCACCTCCCCCACTAATGACTGTTTTGAGCAACAATCGATATTTTTATGCCAGGAGCTCTTATGGAAGTCGCATCACTTCCCAGTGTCTTTCTTCATCTTTCCATTGTTCTTCCTTGTTTACAGCTTAGACGGGTTGTCCTGAGGTTGTACATATTTGCTCTACTCTTTGTTCTGCGGGTTGGGGCTGCCCTTTCCCTGCTTCAGCTGTGAGGGGTTCCCAGACCCAAACTACCGCGTATTTTGTTTAAGCTTCTTCTCAATTTTGACAACATATCGATAGGTCGTCCCCAAGGACAAGATGTCCAAAAAATCCATTTCTGTCTTGATGTATCTATGCATACCACCGCAATACTTGATCACTAGATTCCACTCAGAATATTTTCTACCCAGCTTGGTGTGCAAGGTAAGTAAGATATTTGTGAACTCTAACATTGTTTGGTTGCTTTCCTGTCATAGTGTGGTCCATCCTGTATATAGGTCGTCATAACTTCCAACAGGGTAGTATTGTTCCTTAATAACATTGCCAGAGGACTCCCAAGTGAGTGAGACTATAAATAATGAGGGTTCCTCTGTTTCATTTTTCTCTCAGGAAGTCTCCCACCAATATTTGACATGGGGGATGGCTTTGAGGAGCACAAATGTAATATTTTCTCTATTAGAAAATTTATGGACAAAAAAGTACCCTTCTAGCAGATTCAACCATTTGTCTATAGCATCTGTGCCTATATAAACTTCAAATATAGGAAAATCAAAGTTGATTTTTACCTTTAATGGGGTGGATCCTCTGCTTGAGGAATATACATAACTTGTTGGTAGCCATCGAAGGATTTGTGTAGAATTATCCATCATCTCATTCCTCTATTGCGCAAAGGCTTCCTCGAGCAATAGTTTGAAATGATCTCTTCTCATGTCATCTTTCTTTTCTCCTTCCATGGAAGGTCACTTGGGCATGTGAGAGCTCTTGTCCTCAAGATAAACAAGCTCTAGACCCAACTCTTTGTACCTTGACCTCGTTGGAGACACGCACTACGAAGGACATGGAGCAGACCGCTTTGATACCACTAATCTATATTTTATGAGGATAATGAAAAGAATACAGATCTATATTATTAACATAGATATACAATGAAAAATAATAGAGATACAACAAAACTTGGCTTCTATTCAATAAGGAAATACATTGAAACTGTAAAATGTAGACTGAAACAAGCTTGCTAGAATGGTGGCATCTTATCTCAGAGAAGATATGTGACGATTTCACTCATTCACAAGAAGATGAGTACAATGAGGCTCCAAAGGAATTTCTACATAAAACATGAATCAAAAAACCCTAGACATCTAAAAACCTAACCCTTGGAGATGAAGCACCAAAATTCACATGGGCCCTATTGGGTTAAGTTGGTACATCAATTTCCTGGGGTCGTAACTTTTGCATACGATCTCTGTTTTAGGCACACGATAGACCATTGGAAAGGTATATTTGAGGACTACAAATTATTCCATCACACTCTAATTTAGATAATAACGTGACTGTGGGGGGCCCAAAAAATGTTGTTTAGAGCCTCAAAACGACCTTGGAAGTTTAGGTCCCAAAAACCTAGAAAAAAACTGCCAAGATGAAAACTGGAACTACCAAGATGAGATCTATATATGAGTCAATTAGAGTAGGTGGGTGGCCACCAATATCGACCTAGATAAATCCCCCCCTTAGAAATCAATGGTCTCCATCGCGTTGAGTTCTCCCATAAAATGAGGTAATTTCTATTGAATTTGGCCCCGAGTGAGCAACTTGCCTTGGTGCGGGAGCTGCTTTGTTTTGATGACATGATAATGTTGAAAATTCTGTTGGCAAGTTCCATTAACCTATGTGTCCAAGATCTAATCAGTGGATGCATGTTCCATGTAGTCAGGGTTGAGATCTATTGGTGTCAACTGTTCTGCTACCTTTGAGGTGTCCAATAATGGTGAAAAGTATGGCCAAAGGAGGTCCACATTAAACATTGGGTGCAAGCCAAGGAAGGGGGGAATGTTGAGCTCAAAAGAATTGTCACCCATAACTTTGGTGATGGTGTAAGGTCCATAGAGAAGTGGATGAAGCTTCTGATGGGGTCCTGTAAGGCGTTATTTCTACAAGTGTAACCAAAATTTATCTCCCACCTGAAACTTGTGTGGCACCCGATGTTGACCATGGAGCTTCTTGTACTTAGCATTAGACTTCTGAAAAATATCTTGAACTTTTTGGAGGATGTACTAGATCCACTCAATGAATCAAGTAGCTTTGTCAGCTTCAGTTTTATCATGGGACGAGTCTGCCTGGGTGGCCATAAGGGGTAGTGCAACGTTCATGGGACCCAATGGTTGAAATCCCAACCCCATATGAAATGGGTTGTGGTTGGTTGAGCTATGTATGGCTCTGTTGTAGCTGTGATGAACATAAGGAAGATTCTCATACCATGTGTGGGGATGCCTAGAATTGTACATGTGTAGGATATGCACGATCATGCGGTTGATGACCTCATTTTGGCCATCTTTCTGGGGGGTGGAAGGTAGTGGATTTGGTGAGCTTGATGTCGAGCGATGACCAGAGGCTCGACCAAAATGTACTAAGGAACTGAATGTCCCAATCTGAGATGATAGTTTGTGGTATCCCAAAATGTACCCACACTCCTTCGAAGAGGATCTTGGCAATGACCTTTGTTGCGATTCTCTTCTTGCAGGCGACCATAATAACCATTTTAGAAAAACGATCAACCACCACAAAAACACATTCATTTCCCTGCTTGGTTGATGGAAGGCATGACATGATCGATATGGATTCCTAGGGCCTTTCAGGAGTAGGTAGAGGGGTGTACATGCCTTGTTTCTTAATGGCTGGTTTGGAAATGGAGCAGATAGTGCAGGACCTGATATACTCGCTGACATCTTATCAAAGTTTCGACCAATAGAAATGTTGATGCAACAATGCAATTGTCTTTTCTACACTGAAGTGTCCTACCACCCGACTATAGTGGGCTTCCCAAATCAACTTCACTCGCTTGATATAATGAAAATATGGACTAGATGGCACAATAGCTTGTTCTAAATATGGAAGTCAATGACAGTTGTGTTTGCACCCAACATCTGGTAGGTGGCGGTGAAGTCATGATCTTTCTCATAGAATTTGGGCCATCTGGAGGTCTCGTGGCCGCAAGATTTTAGCACTGTGGTGAGTGTTGCAATTGGCGGGCCACTGAGGAAATCAAAAACACGATTGGTGATTCATGTCTTATAATTGATGTCGAGATGGAACTGATACAAGTATGTGGACCACTTATAATGGCAGTCATTCTCAATTTTTGCTCGTGTCTACATGAACTACAACATATTATGATCGGTGTGGATGAATGTCTCCTTCCTAAGAATGTAATGCCTCCACTGGCGGTAGGCTTTCACAATGGAATACATTTCTTTATAGTAAGTAGGGTAATTACATACCACATCTCATAGTGTCGCACTATGATAGGCCACATGATGTCCATGCTGAGTGAGAACTGCACCCACATCATAGTCTGAAGCATCTGTCTCGATCTTGAAGGGTTTTTTTAGTTGGGTAATGAAAGTGTTAGCACACATTATTTATCGGGGGTGGGGTGTTTTCCCTAGGAAGTGGCACTCTGGCGAAGAAAAAATGAAAGAAGAGGGCTAAAAAAACCGATAAAATGTTTTTATCCTAAGTCGGGCGATGATATGAAATTTTGGTTCCCATGCAGTCCCAGTCATCTCCTCAGCTCCCTATCATCAATGTCCATGTCTACCTGCCAATTCCTTCCCACAAGAATCCAACAAAGCTCCATATGGTGAAGTTTAGAGTGTGACCCATCCTGATCTCGATGCAGATTGTTCATGAAAGTGAGGCGATAGTTGAGGCCTCGTCTCATCGCATAAATGGAAAGCCAGAAAGGACTGGCAGAGCAGAGCTTGCCTCTGATAGGGGAAGACGAGAGTAGAGGATACTGCATTCGCAGTCTGACCGAAAAGACACGTATGACATTGGACAAGAATCTCGAGCACACCTATGCTGGTAGTGGAGAATATTTTTTGAGTATATAGGAGTCATTTGGATATTTTGTAAAGGTTGATGGTTGAGATGCGCTCCCGTATTATAAAATTTTGATGAAGCTTCTAGTTTTCTGGTTATGTAACAAGATTTGAGACTTCTGGTTTAATATAAGTCGACTTCTTTTCTATCTTGTTTACCTCTAATGCTGGGGTGTCCATGATTGAATGATTCACATGGATTGTTATGCCCATAGTGTAATGTAGGTTTGATTGTAGTTCTGTTGTAACGTTCTCCAACCTTTTCTGAACTTTGAATCCAAGAGGATCTTATTTTTTGATTTGTTCCTCCTTAGTTTTTTGGAAGACTGGATGTCCATAACAAACCTCTAGATTCTTCTCTCTAGTTCTTCCTCCTACTCACCCTTACTAAAACTTACTAACTAAAGTTAATCAAGACCTCACCTGCTTTTGCACGCTGGTCTAGTTTTCTAAGTTAGAACGATATTATCTTGAGTCTGCACCCATTCGACCCCCTTTAAATTTATTCATCGTGACATATAAACTGATGGGTACTGGGATTACCTTCAATGCAATCCGAAGGTGATTTATAGTGCTAACATTTCTGGCGCCATTGTCGGGGAATGAATTGAAGACATTTACTTGGGTAAGAACAACAATGAACTACTGATTCTGAAGGTGCATCAGACACCAGTACCATTGAAGATTATAGCCTGTACCTGACAACTCCACCATCTGGCGACTCCACTGTATCGACTCCACTGTTTCAGGTCTGGCTCCTAAAGACAGACACATGAGGTCTATTAAGCCCTAAATAATGGCTCATTACCCCTTAATTGGGGCATATTGCATTAGTAATGTTATTGTATTTATGTCGGCTTTAGTCCATTAGTTGTAATTATACCTCCTAGTTCCCTATATATACCATGGAGACATTTTCATTTGGAATCATCTTGTAATTGTACATTTATGTGGGCATAAGGAGGTTACCCCCTCGAAGAGGCTTATTATTTGAATTTATCTATTTTTCAAGGCGTTGAGTACTTATTCTGAGGTTTTTCTATGCTATATTGATATTTGGTTCTTAACATATGGTATCAGAGCTCAAGGTCTTGGGGTTTCGCTGCTACATTTGAGACACCTTGGAATTTTCACTATAACCTTTTTTCTACAATGTTTCAGAAGGAATGGATTGGAGGATATTTAGTAGATGGATCAAGGTATGTTGGGTTAAAATTTCAGCTCCTGAGGCCTATAATTTTGGAGATACAACCTATGCAAGATAAGATTCTAGAATCATGTTGAACTGAGTCATTACATAATGTTTTCTATAAAAATCTTTCTGTAACATTTCAGACCCTAAAATATGGAGGGTATTCACATAAATTAGTAAGGTATATGTGGTAAATTTTTTAGCTTCTAGGTCATCTTACATTTATATATACACCCTGTGGAAGATAGGGTATCTTACTAGTCCTATTGACTAGTCTCAAGAAGGTGTTCCAAGTAAAATAATCATAACTTTTTCCTAGAGTATCCAAATTGAGTGAGACTGGTTGCATTGGATAGTGGACAGACTGTAGTATTTCTGGTATGAGTTTCATAATTTTATATCAATTATTTTGTGCGGGTCACACTATACAAGTGAGATCTCCTAGAAAGGCAAAAAATCATCAATTTGTGCGGAAGTTACCATAAATTCCACTTGGCACATCCAATTTTGATCAGACCTATGGAATTGCAGAGAATAAATATAAAAAAACTACAAAAAAGAAATTTTCATACCCAGAAGAGCCGAAACTTTGGAGATACAGTAGAATAAATATTGTCTAGTAGAACCACCTCAAGATCAAGGTTCAAAAGTGATACTTGGCCAACATGCCATCCAAAAAGGGAACTTCTACACCAAATAAGACTCTAGACAATCCTACATGGAATCTTGATGAAGGTGAAGAAATGCGTAGGGACATAAATGATTTACAAAAGAAGACAGTAACAAAAGATGAACTACAAGAGATGATGGAGGGTTTAAAAGGGGAGATCATGGAAGGATTGAAAAATTTCTTAATAGAGAGGACACCTGAAAGTGAAAATGTATCTCATGAAATTCATGATGAGGACACAAGGAAGGTGAATCAAGAATGGAGAAACTCCAACTTTGGTTTGAAGACCAACCACATTCCTAAGATCGATATGAGGAAGTTTGATGACAAGGACCCAATCACATGGATACTTCAAATGGACCAATTCTTTGATCTACATAATGTGCCACATACACAAAAGGTACGAATTGCTTCTTTATATTTAGAACCCAATAAATTTGTATGGTATCGATGGATTTGTTCTCGCAAATCACTCGTCACTTGGAAAATTTTCATGGAAGAAATGATAGCACACTATGAGGATACAAGGAGCGATACCTTCTTTAGCCAATTGATAAATCTCAAGCAAAAGGGTTCAGTTACAGAGAACATTGAGAACTTCTAAATATTTAATATAAAGGTAACAAATATTCCAGATGAGCACTTGATTGATGTATTCATATGAACTTTAAAGGATAACATTCAACATGAGGTTCGCCTTTGGGAACCCAAATCATTGGAGAATTCATTTAGGGTGGCAAGAAATGTTGAAAGTAAAATTAAGGCTATGGCTACTAGAAGGACCAATCCTAATAGCTATAGAGAGAATAGTGCTCCCTCTTCTAAAACACCTCAACCTGCAAGGTTGACACCTCAACAATTGGAGGAAAGAAAAGAAAAAGGTTTATGCTTTAATTGTGACAACAAGTAAAATAAGGGACATAAGTATGGTGAGAAGAAATTATTCTACATATATTGTGAATAAGAAGAAGAAGAAGAACAAGAACCATCTCAAGATGAAAACGTAGAAGCAATTTTGTCTGAAGAGTTGACTCCCACAATATCGTGTAATGCATTGGCTAGAATTAGGACTCCTCAAACCCTCAAGATCGAAGGATATATCAAAAAGAAAAAGGTAATAGTCCTAATTGATTCTGGCATTACTCATAATTTCATTCACTATAAATTAGCCAAAGCTTTCAATTGCTTTGTATATCTAGGGCCAGAGTTTCAAGTAATGATTGCAGATGGATGAACTATCAATTTCTCAGGAAAATGCAATCAGATCAATCTTATTATGGGGGAATATGTAATGAATAGTCCAATGATTTCTATACCCATGGTTGGTGCTGATGTTTTACTAGGAATCCAATGGTTACAATCATTAGGAACGATGGATTTTAATTTTCAAGAACTTTTCATGAAATTTTCATTGGAAGGAAAAGAAATTGAGTTAAGAGGTATCACAGGGAAACCCGGTAAGGTGATAAGCTCTAATGGCATGACAAAATTATTGAAAAAGGGGCATCAAGGTGTTATTTCAAAACTATGCTCACTAGATGTTCAAACATCTAAGCCATCTATTCCTCTAGATCTCCAAGGGATCATTGATAAGCATTCCAAAGTATTTGAAGATATTCCCAAAGGTCTTCTACCCACTCGAAATCATTATCATGATATTCACCTAGTTCCTGGGAGTGTTCCTCCTAACATCAGGCCATACAAATACCCTTCTGCCCAGAAGAGTGAAATTGAGCACATGGTTGACGAAATGTTAGAGGCTAGCATTATTAGACCTAGCCAAAGTTCTTACTCTGCACTGGTGGTAATTGTATTCAAGAAAGACGGCTCATGGCATATGTGTCCAGATTATAGAGAGCTCAACAATATCACTATTAAAGATAAGTTTGAATACCTCACCTACTTGTTTACGCTGGTCCAGTTTTCTGAGTTAGAATGATATTATCTTGAGTCTGCACCCATTCAATCCCATTTAAATTTATTCATTGTGACATATAAACTGATGGGTATTGGGCTTACCTTCGATGCAATCCGAAGGTGACTTCTAGTGCTAAATTTTTTGGCGCCGTTGCCGGGGAACAAATTGAATACATTTACCTGGGTAAGAATGACAACAAGCTACTGATTCTGAAGGTGCATCAGACATCAATACCATTGAAGATTGCAGCCTGCACCTAGCGAATCCACCATTTGGCGACTCCACTGTTTCAGTTCTGTCTCCTTAAGGCAGACACAGTAGGTCCACTTCACTGCTGCCTCTAGCAACGTCTAAAGCTGACCTAGAGGAAATTATCAGAAAGGGAAAGACCACTCAAAAAGGTACCTCCACAGTTGTACCAAGTTTTTCTAATAATTTGCATAATCCCTCTTTCAAACTCCAATAATTGTTCTGATTCTCCTATTATACAAACTGCTGGAGTTTCAAGAAATTTAAATTTTGGGAGTTTTCCTGCCGATTTCTCCCCTCCTATTCTTGGTTTGGAAGGAGAGAGCTTTGACACCCCTTTCTCCCCCAAAGTTGTGAAGTGGAAGGAGAGATCTTGGACCTTAGAAGACTTTCCTACTCCTCCTCCTATTAGAGTTGTTGTAGTTACAGAAGGGGAAACCTCTGTTACCTCTAGACCCTCATCTTTATCTCCTAGTGCTCAACCTTTTCCTTTTTCTCCCAGAAGAACAACCCCAGTCTCGCCTGTCCTAACTCCATCTCCTCCTGGTTCTCCTCCTGTTCACACTCTAATGGTAGGAGCAAATCCCCCCAGAACTAGGATGAAAGTTATAATAGATGCTAGGTATGCCCCTCTTGTTTTTCCTCAGCCTTTGAATTCCCTCCCAATGGATGGCTACCTTAATCAGTTGCCTAAGTTCACAGGTGAAGGAGACATAACTGCAGAGGCACACCTTGAAGCCTTTTATAGTTTTATAGATAATCATGCCATAGAGAATGAAGATGAATGGATGATGATTTTTGTTCATAGCCTTGATGGTGAAGCTAGGAAGTGGTTTAGGGCCTTGTCTCTTGGATCTATTGATGAAATTGAGGCCCTATATGAAGCCTTCTTAAAGGATTGGGGAGACAAAAGGGATCTCCTATACTATATTACAGAGTTTTGATCTCTGAAGAAGGAGGAAGGGGAATCTATTTCTGACTTCTCCAGGAGGTTTAATAAAATGTATAATAAAATCCCCACCAAGGTCAAGCCTACATAAACCTCTGCAAATATTACTTATGCTAGTGCTTTTGATCCTGATTTCTGTCTCCTGTTAAGAGAAGGAAGAGCTACTTTCTTGGCTCATATGAAAGATGAAACCCTTGAAGTAGAGTCTAATATATTTGCAGTTGATAAGCTTAGGAGAAAGCCTGACAGAGACAAAAGAAAAGGGAGGTCTGAAGCTTCAACCTCTAGGTCCTTTGCTGTCCATCCTGAAGATGATGAACTTACCAAATTAGTAAAATCTATGTCTGCTGAGATGGAGAAATTAAATCTTGAAGGAAGATAGAACTATAGAAATTCATAAAATGCTAATAATAGAGGTAATTTCAAGAGACTTAACAATGCTCCTCAAATTCTTCCAAGAGAGGAAAGAAACAGGGATAGAGATGACCAAAATATTTAGACCCCTCTCCAAAATAATCTTGTTACTGATGATGAAGGGGAGGAAGAAGAACTTGACCTAGAAATCCACTATCTCAGAGACACCTCCTCTTTTCCTCATTTGACTCAATCTGCATACAAGGAGTCTCTCATGGACAACCAACTTAATGAGCTGAGCAAGGGAGACAAGGCCAACATCCCAAACAGATATAATCTTAGGTCAAAATAGAAAGAAGGGAATTCTGACATCCCCGATTGGCCTACCAGACCAGAAAAACCTGCAAAAGATATTGCAAACAGAAATAAGGAAAATAAGGCATAGACCCCCTCACCAGTGGTCAAAGGTCTTATTCCAGTAGTGAGAGAAATTCTAAAGACACCCTCCTCTTTCAAATTTGGGCATGAAATACAAAATATTAGAATACCTGTACCCATTTCAGAGTTGGTCAAGCATGAAGACTTCAGAAGGTTCCTCTCCAAAATGTTGCAACACGAACCTTCATCTCATTCCAAAGACTTAGTAAACCTCCAAGATGAGAAGCCTACAATCATCCTAGGTCCTTTGGTATAATATAGAGATGACTCATCCCCTCCCTTATATACTTCACTGAACATACATGACAAGGTGCTGTACAATTGTTTGATGGATTTAGGGGAATCTCACAATCTTATGCCTAAGATTTTCATGGAAGAGCTTGGTCTAGAGATTACAAAATCTTATCATGATCTGTATTCATTTGACTCTAGGAAGGTGAAGTGCCTTGGGGTTATCAAATACTTGGTCGTATCTCTGTTGCAACTTCCAATGAAAAGTTTGATCATGGACATCGTGGTAGCTAGCGTTCCCCCTAAGTTCGGGATGCTTCTATCTAGATCTTGGATAAAACGACTAGGGGGAACTTTGCAGATGGACCTCCCTATGATACTATTCCGATGTTTGGGGGGGAGCATAGAAGACTTTACAGGGAAGCTCAGTTGGCCTAAATTATTAGTGATGAAGCAAACCCCACAAACCATCCTATCTTTTCTCTTGACATAGATTTAGGATCTAGTTTGCTGCAACTCACCGACGCTCTTGAACCTCCTCTGGAAATAAAAAAGCGGCCCATTAATTTTTGCGAAAATTCCCTTCCTATCACCTATGTGTGGAAAATGTTCTTCGATGGAGCCTATTCTAAGGAAGGTTTTAGTGTTGGAGTGGTTTTTGTTTCACCTACTCAAGAGACTATAGCTCTGTTCTACAAGTTAGAATTCAAAGCTACCAATAACGTGGTAGAGTATGAAGCTCTCGTCTTAGGTTTGAGGTCTGCATAAGATGTGGGGATTGAAGAGATTTCAGTATTTGGGGATGCTGAGTTAATTTTCAATCAGATAATAAATATTTATCAAGCTAAGCACCCTAGACTAAGAAGTTATAGAAATGAAGTGTGGGACCTTATTGACATTTTTTTCCTAGCTTTCAACCTTTCATTTATTCCAAGAGGAAAACATCATGGCTGATTCTCTGGTTATTTTAGCAAGCAATTTCAGAGTCCCTTTGCCACCAAAACTCATGATTGATGTAGAAGTAAAATACAGACCCTCTATACTTGACAATTTCAAGCATTGGAAAGTATTTGAGGATGATCTTGAGATCAAAAGATTCCTTGAGACCGTTGATGAGTTTTCTGCACTACATATTGATCAAGATCAGGATTCTGAAAGTAATCCTCATGTTGATGTTTTCCTGAACAAAATCGCTAATGACTATATTGTTCAGTTGCCTAGAAATCACATTCCGAAGGGACTAGTTCCTTTGGAAAGACTATTTGACATAAATGATGTGACAGTGAAAGTTAAAGGATTGACTGATGATGCTGATGTAACTGAATGTAACATTGGTACAGAGAAAGATCCAAAATTTGTCAAGTTGTTGAGCAGTTTGTCAAGGGAACAAAGGGATGAATATGCTGAGATATTAAAGGAGTTTTCTGATGTGTTTGCCTAGACTTATGAGGATCTCAGAACATACGACACAAGAATCATTGAGCATAAGATCCCACTAAAGGAAGAGGCCAAGCCATTTAGACAAAAACTGAGACAGATCAACCCTATGCTGCTACCTATCATGAAGAAAGAGGTAAACAATCTTTTAGATGCCCAGATTATCGCTCCTTTGAGGTATTTTGAATGGGTGGCCAACTTGGTCCCAACGATAAAGAATAATGGAGAAATCATACTTTGTGTTGATTTCAGGAACCTAAACAAAAGCTCCAAGAAAGGTAATTACCCATTGCCGAAAATGGAGCACATATTGTAAAGGGTGACAGGTGCATCCAGGATGTCCATGATTGATGGATTTTCTGGCTACAATCAGATTTATGTCTTACCTGATGACAGAGATAAGACAACATTCAACACTCCATGGGGTACATTCATGTATGCCAAGATGCCCTTTGGATTGATGAACACAGAAGCAACTTTCTAGTGCGCTATGGACATTTCCTTTATTGGGGAAAGGGATAAATTTGTAGTCATTTATCTAGATGACATTTCACTTTTCTCCAGGAATGATAAAGAACATTGTCATCATTTGAGAAAGGTCTTCCAAAAATGCAAAAAATTTGGTCTCTCCCTGAATCCCAAGAATTCATTGTTTTCTATGAAGGAGGGAAAATTACTGGGGCACATAGTATCGACTAAGGGAGTAAAGATTGATCCCATCAGGGTGGAAGCCATCCAAACCTTAGCACTCCCTAGATCCAAGAAAGAAGTCCATTCTTTCTTGGGGAAGATTAATTTTCTGAGAAGGTTTGTTTCTAATTTTGTTGAACTGGTGAAGGACATTACCGTCATGTTGATGAAAGGAAACGAAATCAAATGGACTACTGGATATCGTAGTTCCTTCAATCAAATAAAAAGATCATGATCGAAGCACCTGTGCTCATCATTCCTAATTACTCCAAAGATTTTATGATTTTCTCCTTTGCTTCATTTGACACAGTGGCAGCTGTTTTGTTGCAAAAGAATGATGAAGGGTTTGAAAAGCCCATTGCTTTTTTCAATAGGGCATTGAGAGATTCAGAGCTGAAATATGACATCATGGAAAATAGGCCTATGCTCTGGTTAAAGCCCTCAAATCCTTGAGGGTCTATGTTTTGCAATCAAAGGTCATTGCATATGTCCCTTTAGCTTCTATGAAGGAAATTCTCATTCAGACTGACATAGACGGGAGAAGGAGCAAGTGGATTGCTAAAATCCTTGAATTTGACTTGGAGATAAGGCCCACCAAAATGGTTAAGGTCAAGGTTTAGCTAGGATGCTGGCTGAATCTAATTGCAAAGCCTTGGGGGTGAATTTCATCAACACTTTCTCAGAAAATCAGTAGGTTGAGTTGTCTGATACAAGTTCTCAAGTCATCCCTCCATTAGCAGGATGTTCTTGGTACACGGACATCATTTTATTTCTACAGAAGTTGCAGCCTCCTGATGGCATGGAAAAAATAAAGATAAGATATTTAAAGCTCAAATAAATTAAGTATTTCCTATTGGACAACTGAGAGGGGGGGGGTGAATCAATTGACATCGTGCTTAAACAATTATACTTATTTTAAACTCTTTATAGATCATTCAATTAAAATCACAATAATGCAGGAAGGTAGGCAATAAAATATTCAACATCAATCACACACATGAAATATACAAAGACAAATATTTCCTAAGGAAACCCATAAAGGGAAAAACCTCTTCTTCTTGATATCATAAGTGATCTTTATTTTTTGTACATTATCATTCTTATGAGCACCAACTCATTGTGAGGCTACCACCTCTGTTTTGCAAGATGAAATTTGCTGAGAGCACCAACTCTCTGGTTTCTCTAACACCCACTCCCTTAGTGTTCCAACACCAACTAGATGGAAGCACCAACTTCTAGTCACGCAGGCACCAACCTGCATAACAAAGAACACAAATTCTCCCTTACACCACCCTGCCACCCTGGTTTTTCTGGCTACAACCAGATGGAAGCTACAACTCCCTGTGTTCAAGCACCCACTTGAAACTCCGAGGACAACAATCCTCCCTAGCACCTCCCTACCACTTTGAAATATAAACCTTTTCTTGCTTGAATCTATTACAGTGATATAATATTCATCCATGGATTACCAGTCTCATTACTATTCTGATACATTGCTCTGCTCTTCCTGCTTCAATGTCCTCCTCCTCACATCTTGATAAGCTTTCTATTCTTCTGCTATGTCTCTGCATGCGCACCTCAACTTTTTCTTCCTCTCTAAGATATGCATTTATGTTTTATGTGCTACGCTTCTTCTATACTATTCAATAACTGTACACAACCTACTTTTACCGGCATGAATAACTCTTTGTAGAAGAAAAAACCTCTTCTCTGTTCTGCATATATTTATAATGCCAGGTCCTCTGCGAGATAATACACCTAAATCTTCATCCCCTCTGGCGATTACACTTAGTCTATTCTTCATTCATGGCTGTTATGCTTAGACTCTTTGGCTTCTCTGGTAGCTACAATCTTCGACTCTTTTCCATCTGTCAATCGTCTCTATTCTGAGTCTTCATTACATTGAAATATACCTCGAGACTCTTCATCTCCTCCAGCGATCACCCTGCGATTCTTCGAATTCTCTGGTAGATGCAATTAGTCATTTTCTGCAGTTACAATCAGTCCTCCTCTAGAAGTTACTGAGATAACCTCTGCGCACTCATGTATTTGGTGCCTTTTCCCCTCTTTGATAAATCTACACACTGGGTGCTATCTCTTCTTGCTAAGCCCCTACCTTCCACATGATCATGGCTGTGACCAAATGTCTATCCAAAAGGCGCTTTGCAACTTCGCATTTTAGGATATCCAGCTATGAGTTTCCTCGATCTTCCCAACTCGTGAAACTCCGAAATGGAGCCTAGCGTTGCTAGATACTTCCCCAATCTTCTGCTGATTAGAACAAAAGCTTTGACCACTCACTAATAAAAAAGGGTGCTTCACGGATTCGGTGATCACCGAAGTGGAGCCTAGCGAAATGCTGTCTCCTCCCTTAAATTTCTGCTGATGTGACCTTTCGATGTGACCATGGGCCAAATCTTTTGAGCGCTTTGCAATTTCGCGTTTCGAGACTTCGCGTCTCATCTCCATGGAAAATCAATGGTCTAGATCTCTCCTCAATCCGACGACTTAGATCAAGTCACAATTTCTCACTTCACGACTTTGGGAGTCTCGTTACCTCCGTTCTCCCGGTACCTGAAATAGGGATGGTGCTAGATTGACGGTCCAGATCTTTTCTTTGATCAACAGTTGTGAACAAGTCACAATTTCGCGTTTTGCGATATCTGTGGAGAGTTGCCTTGCATCTCCCAACTCACAATTTTTGAAGTGGAGCTTATAAACATGATAGCTCCTCCCTTATTTTCATCAATGTGACCATGGCCGTGACCATAGGCCTAACTTTAGAAACTACGCTTGCCAGATCCACGGTCCAGATCTATCCATGATTGAATGGTTGAGATATCCTTTTCACGTTTCGTAACGTCATGATTCACGACGTCGAAGGTTGTCTCACCTCCCTTTTTCTGATTCCCAAACTCACGATTGCGTTAGATCAATAGTCCACGATATTTCCCTTTGATCGACGACTGTGATCAAATCGTGATTTCGCATTTCATGATTTCCTGCTGTGAGTTGCCTCAAAACTCCCAACTCTCGAAACTCCAAAATTCTTCATTACAGATCAATGGTCTATATCTCTCCCTCTGATCGAAGGCTGTGATCAAATCGTGGTTTCACGTTTCGCGAATTCAAAGGTTAGAGCACCTCCTTTCTTCGACTCCTGATTTCAAAATACCCGCTCCAAATCAACGACCCATGATCTTCCATATTTCAATGGTCTAGATCTCTTCTTCAAGAACTCAGACTTCATTTTTTGTCGTTCCATATCAACGGTCCACGATCCTCAATGTCGGCACAGGGGCAGACCCAGGGTTTAACGCTACAACAATGCACCAACAAAACTCTAACTACCGGCCATTTCGACAACACGTGCGAAGGAGAAGAAGCCTCACCCGAGGTAGAGGCAGGGGTCGTTGCGAGACTCAAGTGTCTCCAACCTTATCTGGGACATAGATATGTGATTATAACACTTAGAAATCACCTAGCATAGATTATTCATCAATATTCAACCCTTATGATACTTTGTAGATAGTACATAGCATCACATTATGTACTTAGATCTAAGATAATTCATCACTTAGCGACATCAAGATAGATTATATTCGGTAGATCAAGCACTGAGAATATTACATACCAGATCTAACATTCATTCATATCTCAGAAGAACAAAGCATAAATAGATCTATCTAAACACATCAAAGAACTTAGAAAAGGAAGAGACAAACACATCAGGTCGTGGCACAGATCATAACACACAGATTTACCTTGGTTCACCCCCACCCTGGGGATACTTCCAGAAAGTCTTCTTCTTTGTTAGCTTCAGTTAACCAGGTTACAAAACAACATACAGGACAAAAGATTTGTGCAACTCGCTAGATCCTTATTCCTTGCGTTGTAGCACAATGCCTTCTATAATCTCTATAATAACTTGCACTTAGCTCTGTAACCCTTCTACAATCATGCACAAAGCACTACTATCACTTAGCTTACATCACGTGGATGGGATACCGTCCCCTTACTTACTTCGCCTAGACATCTATTTATACATTACAAAAGTGGGCCTAAGCGTGGGTAAACCCACGGGCTGACATCCCTTTCCCATTACATTATCCCCAAAAACCTAAAAAGGACCCAAAAATAGGTCTAGCTTCCACGATTTTCACTTCGCATTGCGCTCCATCTTTGACAAGATGTCAAAGTCCCAAAAATAGTCAAATATGACTAAGTGTTCCTCAAAAATTGGTCAAGGGACAATAGGCCCCCAACACTCACCTGTGACTCATCCTGAGTTATTTAGGTCTGGGTAACTTTGCCTCAAAGGTCTCAAGCTTGGCTCGAGCTACTTCGACTTGTCTCTGTGCTACTGCTTCTTGCTTAGCCAATTCCTGAAAAACCACTTCACTGATAGGTCCTTCCAGTTGCTGCTCGACTGTAACAACTACTTGTTCTAGTAGTGTTCCTTGGCCTTCAATTTATTCAAACAGTAGGTAGGTTGCCTCCTGGCTCGGCTGGAGTTTCTAGGTGACTTACATCACACTGTTTTGCGTGGTAAAAATGAGTTGTTGGGTAGTGCACTGTTCCTGGGATCTCTTCATCTTATCGACGGGTGGCAGGAGCTTGAGCTGCACCTGTACTGTATTTGCGTGCTTCTTTGCTTCTTGGAGTTGGGACTCCAATTTCTTCAACTGTGGGTCTTCAGATAGTTGTTCATATATCTGTGCGCTTCTGCTACTTAGCTATTTACATTCTACAACAAGTGTTTTAATCCTCTTGAATGCATTATGATCATTCAATTCTCGCTGGTTGCGCACTTCTTGTGGAGTCTGTGGTATGGTCTGAAGCTCTAATTCCATGACCCTTTGTTGAAGTTGCTGAATAACTTCAACCAACTTCATCACTTAGTGCTCTATGGGCTCTTTGACCTTCTGCTCTAAGCCGGTCATAGAGTGAAATGCTCTGTTGACTAAACTTCACGGCTAGTGGCTCAAAGGGGTCAAGGTCCGGAAAGGTTGCGCCTTCCGATATATCCCATGCAACAAAAGCGATCAGTATCAGGAGCCAGTTAAAATGGAACTCATGTCCCTGATCTTGGGTTTCTCTGCAGTCAATATCCAGTTGATTCACCAAGTACTTTGCCCAGTTCATCTGTAGTCCATCTGCACACTTTCCTGCGAGGTCAACTACAAATCCAGATACTTGTGTTGGTCGATTCTTGCATACCAACTTCCCTGCAATCAGTTGGCATGCGAGGCGCACCGCGCCACTTTCAATAGAAGCTAGCTTGTAGCCTCTCACACCTTTTTCAACATCACCATAGGATTCTTTGATCTTCTGCACAAGAGCACAGTCTGCGGTCTTTCCAGGATAGTACTCATGGGGATCGAGGCCTTGCATTCTAAGCCTGATGATCCTATTGATCAGTGCTGAATCAACAGTTATGCAACGATCTAACCATAGGAATCCTCCATGGTAACTTGCTAGCAACAATTTTACACAAGCATTCACCTCCTGGTGTCTGCCGAAGTGCGGTATTTTCATAACATTGAGAAAAGTAGACTACGCGAGGTTCATCATCCGTTTCTAAGGGATGAGCTTCAATTTCTTGCCCTTATTTCTCGTCAAGTACTTATACGGGGCAACCATGCTGTAAACTTTACGGTCCCCCAGGTTGAAGTCACAAAACTTCAACGCTGTAACCTTGTCTTGTTCTGCGCAGTAGGGGCGTGCTCCTTTCGGTAGATATGCAGTGACTAGGGTGTATTCAAAGTCTCTTGGGACACTGTCCTTGTTAATCTCACTGCTCAGAGGGGGCATGTATGCTAGTAGGATGGATGGCACTAACTTCGCGTTGGCTATTGCATCCTTATGCTTAGTTCTTATTTTTGCGTCGGCTTGAGATGTTCCTACTCGAGCAGTGGATGGGGAGGCTTACACTCCTTCTGTCGATGATGCTTGAACTCTGGTGGACATTCTTCTTTCCGACATGGCTCTCTCAGTCATTAAATCAAGAAGGACCTCTGTGATGGATTCCTCAAGTGTGGTGAGCTCATCGGTTATACGCACTCGGGAAAGATAATCGGGGTCACGATGATCTCAAAATACTACACTAGGATGAACAATATTCTTGCAATGATCACTGTAGACAATCACTAGTTCCGCGGGATTTGATTTTTTAGTTGGAAAAAGTGTTCTTCGGGCACGACGCAACGAGATAAATAGGAAATTCATCAATGGCCTTCTTGCAACAAGTATAAAGCTTCCATGAACGTTGATCCATCCATTATGACGTGGTCCAACGGTCTGGTGGTGATCCTTTAATTCTTTTCTATTCATTCGGGGTGAAAGTCGAATGGGTATATCAGTCCAACGACTATATTTCTTCGCCATGACGAAGTTCCGTATGTCGCTGTTCTGATATCCTGGTGAAACTCAATTCCTGTGATTTTTCCTTATGCGAAGTTTCCTCTGGAGTCTTCTATAACTTTTTGATCTTGTCTCTCTTCTTACTTAGCTTCCTAGCCTTCTTCCCAGTGAGCTTCATCGCGGTCATCCTTTTTCCATTCTGATTCTGATCTTCTTTCGACATAGTCACTTCGCGATGTTGAGATTCTTTCTTCATATCCAAGGGTAATACTCCATTATATGGATTAGGTATTTCGGTATTCTATGGTTCCTCTAATTCTCCTATAGATTCGAAATCCAAGTCCCTGGTGTTCAATAGCCTAGATCTGTTCTCTTGTTCTTCCATCAAGTAGGCGATCCTTCTAGTCATAAATTCCATGAGTTCTTGCTTCTTTTGTTCTAGGGCTTCCTTTTCTTCTTTTCTATGGATCTGGTCTTTTTCAATCCAGATCTTTCCTAACAAAGATGGAAATGGGGCATGGTCCTCAATAAATTTAATAATTTCGAATTCTTCCTCTGTCGAAGCTCCATGGGTACTCATAGCTATCTGGTTAATCCTGCCACATAGGGTTACCATATTTCCTTTAAATAACCCTATTTTTCCTAGTGAAGGAACCATATCAGGCCTTCCTAGGGTTTCCCAAGTACTTTTTGTCATAATGTTCATCTGTGTTCCCTCATCCAGAGCATAGTCAATGTCGAAGTCTTCTATTCTTACTTCGATTTTGTCCTTTTCTTTGAAGATCTTTGACAAACTGGCATCTTTATGTTCATCCAGGGTTTCTTTCATTTTCAGTAACATAATCTTTGATTCTTTCTGGGGTTCTTCTATAATCTTAGTCTCTTGATCTCCTTCAGAGTTTCCTTCCTCCATATTCATCTTTTCAAGTCTAGCAATCATTCTAGGGAAATCCAGTACTTCATGGTCCATAGCCTTACAACAGAGGCAACTAGGGTTTCTCCCAGGGAATTTCTTAGCAAGATGTCCTGGTCTTCTGCAACTATAATAAAGAGTTAATCCTCTCTTTCTCTTCAATGATCCCCAACTCTTCTTATACTGTGCGCTAGGATCATAATGGCTAGCCTGCAAAAATTTCTTTCTAGGATCCTGCATCCATTGGTTAGTCCAAAAATTATTTCTATGCATAGGTATAAGATATCTATCATTATACTTATCATATCTATTCATATCAAACATTATTTCAACTAACAATGCCCTAGTTTTCAAGCTAGGACAAAATCTATCAAGCATTCCTAAATCCATGCTCTAGAAATAAAAAAATTCACTTATCTTACTTTTACATGGCACAAAGCTTCCAGATCTAAGAACTTTTGACTATTCTTACCTTTATCAGAGCATAGAGCTTACAGATCTTACTTCTTTTCTTCATTATCAACCTCTTTTCTTGTAGATCTGACTTCTTTCCTTCAGATCTATCCTTCCTTCTTCAGCACAAAGATTTTTGAATCAAGTGGATCACTGCACACTAGGGCATAGATCCATGCACAAAGCTTTCACAATTCCAGGATGAATCTTTGCACAAAGCTTCTTATGATCAGTTCCCAAAAATCACAGTTTCAGGTCCCGACAATGAACCATTTGTTGGCACAGGGGAAGATCTAGGGTTCAACGCTACAAAAATGCACCAACAAAACCCTAACTACTGGCCCTTTCAGCAACACCTGGGAAGCAGATGAAGTCTCACCTGAGGTAGAGGCAGGGGTGGTTGCGAGACTCAGGTGTCTGCAAACTTAGATGGGACATAGATATGTGATTATAACACTTAGCAATCACCTAGAATAGATTATTCATCAATATTCAACCCTTATGATACTTCACAGATAGCACAGAGCATCACAATATGTATTTAGATCTAAGATAATTCAACACTTACCCACATCAAGATAGATTAGATTTGGCAGATCAAGCACTAAGCATCTTACATACTAGATCTAACATTCATTCATATCTCAGAATCACAAAGAATAAATAGATCTATCTAAACACATCAAAGCACTTAGCAAAGGAAGAGACAAACACATCAGGTCGAGGCACATAGCACAACACATAGATTTACCGTGGTTCACCCCCACCCCGTGGATACATCCACAAAGTCTTCTTATTTATTAGCTTTAGTTAATCAGGTTACAACATAGAGTCACCAAAAGCCCTTCTACACACATGAGAAAATATCTGCACAACTCGCTAGATCCTTATTCCTTGCGTTGTATCACAAAGCCTTCTATAATCTCTATAATAACTTGCACTTAGCTCTGTAACCCTTCTACAGTCATGCACAAATCACTACTAGCACTTAGCTTACATCACATGGATGGGCTACCATCACCTTACTTACTTCTCCTAGACATCTATTTATACATTACAAAAGTGGGCCTAAGCGTGGGTAAACCCATAGGCAAAAATCCCTTTCCCATTAAATTATCCCCCAAAACCCAAAAAGGAACCAAAAAGGGGTCTAGCTTCCACAATTTTCGCTTTTCATTGCACTCCATCTTTGACAAGCTGTCGAAGTCCCAAAAATTGTCAAATATGACCAAGTGTTCCTCAAAACTTGGTCAAGGGCCAACACTAGGTGATCTGACGGTCTATATCATTTCGCGAATTCGCATTTTGCGAGTTCCTCCAACTCTCACCTTTGACTCTTCCAGTTCACGAGTCAACGAAATTCCAATCGCTCGCCATGTGTCCTCTGGCTCCAACAACGAGGATTCATTCAGAGCTTTGGAGTGTTGACTGACTCCTAGGATTATCCTCCTTGTAGCTCCATTGGATCTAACTGTTGCTTATCCTTCATGCTATGATT
This sequence comes from Picea engelmannii, assembly GCA_009831015.1. NCBI lineage: Eukaryota > Viridiplantae > Streptophyta > Pinopsida > Pinales > Pinaceae > Picea > Picea engelmannii. Next base: position 61,887 of record ML814819.1, on the reverse strand, counting down.
CGACGACTGAGGTCTAATCTCCTCCTCTGTGTGCTCCTCCTGTCTGGACTCTGATTTAATGGACATCGGGTATTCTGGATCGATGATCCAGCGACGATTGTCGCTTCTCCTCCTAAGCTTATGTATCCTCCCGAATTGGAAGAATATCTAAGTGTCAAAGGTTCTGCGAGTTCTGATGCCTTTGGGTGTCATCTGCGTTTCTGAGAACATTATATCTCCTGACCGTTGGTAATGGAGTTAACCTCGGCCCTGGCGCACACTTGCGCTCTATGTGAAACTTTGCGCTATTCCTCTCTGAGATTGGATTGCACTGCTTCTTCACCTGATCTTACGTTGTTCTCATTTTTCCATCAATGCACACTCTGATCTTGCCATCAATGACAAGTACACTCTACCTGTAAATCTTCCAACATCACTGTTGTTCTTTCCATCAATGACAAGCACACTCTCCCTGTAAACATGCCAATAATATACCCCTTTGGCATTGATGGAAACCCTAAATGACTACACTATTCTTCTTAGACCTTCAACTGTAGCATTCATACTAGACCTTTTCTCCCCCTTTGACATCAATGTCAATGAAAACATACTCCCCCTGAGCTGTTGCAGTACTGTGCGAAGGTATTAGATATTCAACCAATACATACTCCCCCTGAAAGGATGGATTCTCTTATTTGAGTTCTGTAGAGTATTTGTACCTAACTAAGAGTCTTCTCCTTCTGATTCTTGGACCTGTCCATCTTCAGCTTCAGCCGTGTCCTCTGTAGTAGACTTCAATATTGCTCATCTCTCTTATTGGGACTCCTTCATCAACCTTTTCGTGTCATAACTCAATGACTCCCCTTGTCACTCTTCTCTCTTTAATTTTGACTGTTCTCCCCCTTTGTTTCTAAAAGGTTAGCTTTCCCTGACAAGATCTCTCCTCTTGTTATTTCTACAGGATGCCATGTACATCATTTTGTAAGTCATAATGATGCTACTGTCCTACTGGAATACTAGGCAATTGTAGCTCGTATTTTTCAAACAACCCTTGGATCTTCCCATTGATTCTCATCGATCTCTAACTAGATGTATCCGTCTTTATCCAAGATGCTTCTTTACTGTCCATATCTCTAAAGTTGTTAGAGAATATTTATACTATGCTTGTCACATGACTGCAATTTATCTTGCAACAGTTAACTTCATGCGTGTTCACTTGTTCAGTCTTTGTTATACACATTTGTGAGTGTCCTGGTTTCTTGAAATTTGTTCTTTGATCTTCTATTACTACAATTTCATTTTTCTTCCATACTGCCTACAATCCAAGGATTTTATTACCATATTCATCACAAGAAAAAACCGTTACACACACTCTCATACCTCCTTTGATTCATCCATGAAGGCATCTCTCGTCTAAACTTACTTTGACGTGTATGAGTAGCTTCTGGATTTCTTCCTTGATCTGATATTCTAAATATTGCAGTATTGCTTTCATTCTTTGAACCTGAGGAACCCAAGTCATACCTTCTTTCCCTTTTTACAAATGAAGGACCTATGTTAGACTTCTTAGAAGTATTTATTTCTTCCTTGTTGTATCCAAGACTAGATTTTTCATTTGGTGATCTTTGACTATCCAAGATCTCATCCAGGATCATGGAACTCTTCAAGAACTTGATTTGGGTATTTGACTAATCAACCTTCTTTCTAAGATTCACAACTTCTGCTTCCATATTATGACATGATTCTTCTTCTACTTCTTCTTTTCTTGCATGGGAGGATTCAATATCAACATCATTATCTGTCCTTATGCCTTTAGACACCACTTGTCCTGAGTTTACATTTTTCACCTTACAATATTTGGATGTGAACACCTCTTCACAGCCTCTGTCACACATTTGACTTATACGAAGAAAATTATGTTTCAGATCATCTACAAGCATATCATCCTGAGAATATCCTTTGTCTTTTCTCAGGCTCACCATCCCTTTATCCTTGATTTTATCTGGTTCATCATTTTCAAAGATCACATTTCCTGTTTTTATTTTACTTATAGGAAAAACCTTATCCTTTTCTCCAGTCATGTTCTTGGAACATCCACTGTCCATATTCCAGGAGTCCTTTTGTTTTTGAGTTGAAAGTACTAGACCACATTTTCCACTATCTTTCTTTTTCCATGTGCTGACCTTTCTAGATAAGAGCTTTATCCTTGGATCTTCCTTGTAATTCTTCGGATGGAAGGTTGCAGCTTTGTGGCCGAAGTTATCAAAATTATAACATTCAAGCTCATTGTTCAATAGGTCAAAATGATTGTTGCAACGTTGTCTACTCATTGACTGTTCATTATTTCTTGACCTCCTTAGTTGCATGTCTCTAAACGTAATTTGACCATTTGCAATATGTGGCTGTTTGTTACTTGGATGTATCATTATTTGTTGTGGAAGATATTTATTTCTTGAGTGTCTTGATTGCTTATATCTAAATATTAAGGAACAATTTACAACTTTGTGGCCAAAGTTAGAACAATAGAAACAATATCCATAGAAAAAATCTTTGTACCTAGAAAATGGTTGTCTTCTTTGAGTAGGTCGATTTCTTCCATGCTGATGATTTTGTTAGGGTCCTAACCCACACATAGGTAGAAAAATATATTCAAATGTAATGAAGATCAATATTAATAAGGCCTTTCAATAAAATAGAATAAGGCGGATATAAGAAGACCTAATAGAAGCTTCCTCTTCTAGAAGGATCTTCCTCTAGATGCTTCTTTTTAGTATAAATAAGAGTTGAGGGTATGAGAAACCTAGCTTGGATATTATTGTAATAGAGATTTGCTCAACTAGAGGTTTCCCCCTCAAAGAGGCCCGTGGACATTGTTTTTAGATTCAAAGTTCTATTTCTGTTGTTATTCTTATATCATTTGAGTGTTATTGTGGTGAATGTTCTGGTTATATTGCTGTTATTCTGCCATTACTAGCATTTTATTTCAGTTCTGCATACATTTTATATCTGGTATATTACAAGTGGTATCATAGCACTTTCCTTGGCAGAAAGTGTGGGTTAATTTATTTTTAGGGTAGAGACGTATTCCGACATATTTAAGCCACAGAGATCTGTCGTTACGCGCATAAACCCGTAGTTGAGGGATTCATACACGCAGGAAATACAAGTGGTACTTAAGAGAACATCTATTGGCCACCCTTGTAACCCCTGTTGGTACCCCTTCGAGTGGTAGTGCAATAGACAACACCTGTGTATGGATCAGCCTAGATTACCTGAAGCCCTCTTTAGATAAACCGATTGGCCACCCGACTGCTATAGTGTCACCGAGAACAACACTCGGGAAGATACTCTCTAGTACCTGGGTAGTCGGGTAGTACGGCTAAGGGTACGGTCTATCCTCCTTAGTTAATTCCCTGAGATATTGGGCCGAGTACTACTGTTAGACCCCACACATATATCAAAGAGATATAGCACAGGGAAAACCCTTGTCTGTAGAACCCTTGAATACCTAACTCTTGGGGGACAGAAACATAAAAAAATTAAAACAAACAAGATCTATTGCTGCACAACTATGCTTGGGTTTCCAATTAAATACACATTTCTTTCTAGTTAAGAATTTGGGCATTTCCTCTCTGCAGTATTCTTCAGACCGGAGTAGAACATTGTAAAAAAAAAAAAAAAGTCTGGAAAAATTTTCACCATTATTTGAGAACTATTCCATTGGATTCATCTCTTCGCCCCTATCACATTCATCCATATCATTTTTTCGGCCAAAATTTTTTACCCCGCCCGCCCCTTTTCAGTTTCCTCATCCTCATGGCCCATACTCGTAGCCAAGACTTGGAAGCTCTCTTCAACACCTTGCAATCTGGTCTCATTGAGACCCAACAAGAAGTGAAACAACTCAGTGCCAATGTTGCCTCCATCAATACAACCATGCAGTACTCAATGGGGGAAATCAAACAAGACCTCACCACCCACCTTGAATCAGTATTTTCGACACTCTGCACCAAACTACATATCCCTACAGATAAACCTTCCTCTTCCTCACCTCCACATACTGAAGGTGACCATTCCTCTCATTCCCATACCTTGCAGAACCATCACTTTCAACATGACCTACGCCTTCCACAGGTGGATGTGACCAAATTTGATGGCTAGGACCCCACTAGTTGGGTAACCCAAATGGAACATCACTTCTCTTTATACGACATTACAAATGACTTGGCCAAACTCTGGTATGGTGTTCTCCATCTAGATCAAGAATGTTGGCAATGGTGGAAATGGAGAAAAACTTCTCATCAAGGGTATATTGCTTGGACAGACTTTGTGGCAGATATTTATGAATGCTTTGACACTTACACCAACCATTTGGGCCGTTTGAAAAAGCTGAAACAATTAGGAACAGTGGAAGACTTTATAGCTGCCTTTGAGCACCTGACTTTTAGAACAGAGGGCATGTTTGATGCCTTTTTCTGAGAGTGTTTTATCAGCGGCCTCAAGGATGAAATTTAGGTCCATGTCCTCATGGCTCGGCCTGAGAGTTGGGTGGAGGTTACCAAAAGAGATAAATAATCACAACAGGTTGTATCTTCTCAAAACCGCAAACCCTTCTTTATCCCTTGCCCTAAACTGGTAAATCCCACTACTTCCTCTGCTCCACTAAAGATCCAAAAATTAACCAGGGCTGAAATGGCTGAACGCCAACTCAAAGGCCTTTGTTATAACTGTGATGACAAATATTTCCTAGGCCACAAGTGTAAAGAACAAAATCTTTTTATGGCCATATCCGAGGAGATTTCAGAAGAATATGAAGAAACTCCCTCTGTGTCTGAGTCACCTGAATCCACTGATATAACCCGTCCCTTAGACCCTCCCGAAGTAGAACCAGTCATTTCCCTCAATGCTCTCATTGGCTTCTCCGCTCCCTAAACCCTCAAGCTAATTGGTTACATCAAGCATCGAAAGGTCATCATTCTGGTTGATAGTGGTAGCACCCATAATTTTATTCATCGCCGCATTGCCCAAGAAACTCATTGCTACATCCATGCTGTCAGTAATTTCCAAATCATGATTGCCAATGGTGGTTCCATGAAATGTGGAGGGCATTGTGAAAATGTGCGTTTCCAAATTGGTGACTACCACCTGAAATCCCATATGTTTTCTATCGACATGGGAGGTTGTGACATTGTGTTGGGTGTAGACTGGCTAATGACTTTGGGTCCCATTCTCATGGATTTTAAAGACTTAACCATGAAATTTGACTAGGAGGGCCACCAATATAAGTTCCAAGATATCACCGCTGGTTCACCTGAGATCATTAGTTCCCATCACATGGAAAAAATGCTCAAAAAGGGTCATTCTGGTGTTATCACCCAACTCCATGCCATACAAGCAATAGAGACACCCTCGGTACTGCAAGACCTCCAATCCATGCTTTCTAAAAATCAATTGGTCTTTTCCACTCCCCAAGGCCTCCCTCCTTTCTGTAGTGTTCATGATCATTCCATTCCCCTTGTACCCGGAAGCCTTCCTCCCAATATCCGTCTGTATCATCACCCCTTTTCCCAAAAAAATGAAATTGAGAAAATGGTCCAGGAACTCCTTAATGCAGGTGTTATTTTCCCTAGTACGAGCCCCTACTCGTCTCCTGTGGTCATGGTCCTGAAGAAAGAAGATTCTTGGCGAATGTGTCCTAACTTCCATGCCCTCAACAAACTTACCATCAAAGATAAATTCCCCATTCCCATCATTGATGACCTCCTGGATGAATTGAGTGGTGCCCAATTCTTCACTAAACTAGATCTCCGTCCGGGATACTACCAGATACGTATGAAAGAGGTAGACATTCCCAAGACTGCCTTTAGAACTCATGAGGGCCACTATGATTTTTTGGTCATGCCCTTTGGATTGTGTAATGCCCCCTCCACCTTCCAAAGCCTCATGAATCATGTCTTCCATCCTTTTCTCCGCCATTTTGTCTTAGTTTTCTTTGATTATATCCTCATCTATAGAAAAAACTGGATAGACCATCTTGCTCATGTGGATCGAGTTCTCCATCTACTCTCTCAGCAACAACTTTTCCTAAAACAGTCTAAATGTGCTTTTGGCGCCTCAGAATTAGAATACTTAGGTCATCTGGTTGGCAAATATGGCGCCAGGGTGGATCCTAAAAACATTGAAGCTATGCAAGACTGGCCTCACCCAAAGACTCTTAAGAGCTTGCATGGATTTCTAGGCTTAATAGGGTATTATCACAAGTTTGTTAAGAATTATGGAAAGATTGCAACACCTCTCACTACTCTCCTAAAAAAGAACTCTTTCAATTGGACTACAACTGCTGCTCAAGCTTTTTAGACCTTGAATATGGCCATGTGCACCACTCCAGTCCTTTCCCTTCTCAATTTCACAAATACCTTTGTGTTGGAATGTGATGCCTCAGGGAAAGGAATTGGTGCTATCCTTATGCAAGAGGGTCGACCTTTGGCCTTTACCAGGAAGCAACTATCTGAAAGAAATCTGGGCAAATCCATCTATGAAAAGGAAATGTTGGCTATTCTGCATGTTGTGGATCTGTGGCATCCTTATTATTTATTGGGGCAACATTTCCAAATTAAGACAGACCATCAAAGCCTCAAGTATTTTCTGGAACAATGCATTTCCTCCCCAGAACAACAAAAATGGGTGACTAAACTCTTTGGATATGATTATGAGATCATTTATAAGAAAGGCAAAGACAATGTGGTTGTGAATGCACTTTCCAAAAAATATGAAGACGAAGGATCCCTTTTTTCTCTTTCATTCATTGTACCATATTGGCTCCAAGCCATTCGCCAGGAATGGCTACAAGATCCCAAAAGTTCGCAGTTGATCCACCAATTGCAGTCCAAGGCTCCAGCTTCCCCAAGGTACTCTTGGCTCCATGAGGAAATTCGATACAAAGGCTGTTTGTATTTAAGTAAACAATCAAAGCTTAAATCCACGGTACTTTCTGAGCTTCATGCTACACCCATACCAGGGCACTCCAGGTTCACCAAAACCTATGAAAGGGTCAAACGTTCCTTTTTTTGGGATGGCATGAAACATGACATTCATAATTTTGTATCTAAATGTGATGTGTATCAACGCAACAAGGGAGAAATAGTCAAATCGTCGGGCACACTACAACCACTCCTGATTCCACTTTCTATTTGGAAGGATATCTCTAGTGATTTTGTTACCGGCTTACCCAAATCGGGAAATAAATCTGTCATCATGGTGGTTGTTGATCTCCTTTCCAAGTATGCTCATTTCTACGCCCTTCAACACCCATTTACAACATCCATGGTGGCTCAAATCTTCATGGATTAGGTCTTCAAGTTGCATGGCATGCCACACTTTATTGTTTCTGATCGCGACCCAACTTTCACAAGCAATTTTTGGCAAGAACTGTTCAAGATACAAGGCATCGAAGTGCATCTTAGTACAACTTCATCCCCAGACTGATGGCCAAACGAAAGTTGTCAACAAGTGTTTGGAAACATATTTGAGGTGTTTTTCCTCAGAAAAGCAAAATCAGTGGGCTCAATGGTTACCCCTAGCTGAATGGTGGTACAACACTTCATACCATACAACTACACGCATGACTCCTTTTGAAGCTTTATATGGTAAGAAACCACCTTCAGTTCTCTCATACTTACCACATGCCTCGAAGGTCTAGGCGGTTTACCTAACACTTACAACTCGAGAGGCTATTCTCCGTACCCTCAAAGAGAATTTTTTCATGGCACATAATCGCATGAAGCAACAAGTAGATCAAGGTTGCTCCGAATGTTAATTTTCAGAAGGGTATCAGGTGTTTCTTCAACTGCAACCTTACAAGCAAACTTCCCTCAAGGCTGAGCATTGTTAGAAGCTAGAACCCAAATTTTATGGTCCTTATACCATACTCAAGTGTGTGGGACAAGTCGCCTATCAATTATCTTTTCCCAACAATTCGAAGCTACATCCTATTTTTCATGTTTCATGCTTAAAGAAGGTGATTGGAGCTAAGTGCCAAATTCAAACCAACCTTCCAGAGTTAGCTGAAGAAGGATCCATTTGGCTACATCCAGAAGCAGTTTTGGACCAGCATGAGCGTCCTCTACATCAGAGAACCATCAAGGAAGTGCTAGTATAGTGGAAAGATACAACTCCAACAGATGCCACTTGGGAACCAGCTACCATTCTACATCAATTTCCTCATCTCAAGCCTTGAGGACAAGGCTGTTTTTAAGGGGGAAGACATGTTAGGGTCCTAACCCGCACATAGGTAGAACAATATATTCAGATGTAATAAAGGTCAATATTAATAAGGCCTTTCAATAAAATAGAATAATGCATATGTAAGAAGATCTAATAGAAGCTTCCACTTCTAGAAGGATCTTCCTCTGGATGCTTCTTTTTAGTATAATAGGAGTCAAGGGTATGAGAACCCTAGATTGGATATTATTGTAATAGAGCTCTTCTCAATTGGAGGTTGCCCCCTCGAAGAGGCCCATGAACATTGCTTTCAGATTCAAAGTGCCGTTTATGTTTTTATTCTTATATCATTTCAATGTTATTGTGGTGAATGTTCTGGTTATATTGCTGTTATTCTGCCATTACTAGCATTTTATTTTAGTTCTGCATACATTTTATATCTGGTATATTATAGATTTCCTTGAGCAAGGGGTGTATTATTTCTTTGTTCTACAGATTCAATTCTAGCACCTTTTCTTTTACTCCTTGACGACTGATTATCTTCGTTTGTGTCTGCAGGTTTGTTGTTGTCATTGGTTGTAGATTTGACAAACTTGATGGATTCTTTGTTGTTTGGCTGACCGCTACTTGATCCCTCTTCATAACCCAAACCATTTTTCAAATTTGGATTCCTTTGCTGATTCAGAATGGTGGATAATCCTTCTAAGGCTTTGATGCTTGACATATTCTGGTGATACAAGGCTTGAAACTTCTCCAACTC
>ML814819.1:26108-42479 GCA_009831015.1 Picea engelmannii | reverse complement strand
TGTAAAGCATTCAATGACAACATTGGTTCCATTGACGGTTGTACTAATTCAGGATGCTAAAGAGGATTCAAGCATGCATAGTTTTTATCAAATAATGAGATAACATAGTGATGGAAGAGAAAGTTAGAGAATTATCTAAAAAGGATGAAAGAGGAATTGACTAACCCTTTCACAAGCTAAGACATGGTTCTATATGGAAACTGATGAAGAATTCATAAAGTTGCTTTTGCACAAGATCAAGAAATTACTAGAGAATAACAACACATGAACAAAAGATAAAAAGAATCATTGTCAAGACTTATAAATTCTAGCATGACAAATTTGAATGAGTGGTTCAAAAATATCTTGGATAATTTTGTGAAGAATAAGCCATCCAAACAAGCACTGCACTTGAAAAAGTAAAAATACAAATCTACACACATTAGCACAAGAGTTTCTTATGTTTTTTTACCAACAATGTTGCATAAATCCTTGATAGAGAAAGGAGCCAATTTTATATGTGAAGATAGGACACCACTAGTGTAATTGACCCTCAACTTGAAAAATCAAAAGGAAGATTAGGATTTCTTCCACAGTAAATAAAGAGAAAATCATAAAAATGGTAATGCATAACGTGTTCACTGTCGTCAACTCAAAGTAGAAGTTGAGCCTAGTGATGGGGGAGTAACTAACCATGGTATGAATTTATAAATAAAACCGTGATAAAACCATGGTCAAATTGAGGTGAAAAAACCCCGGATGGGATGACATTTGGCACACATGCGTCAGGTGAAGTTAACACCCCCAACCACCATCCTTCCTCCCCATCTATTCAGTATGTGTAGCATTCAATTGGGAAGTTTGGTAGTGCACCTGTGTAAGGAGGAGGTTTTAATGGATCACACACAATGAATGTCAAGGTATCACATAGTAGCTACGAGGACCCTAGAGCCATCGATTCGGTCTTTAAGGATCTTTTCCTATCATCTTAGTTACTTTTATGGAGGTAAGGCATGGCTATTGCCATTTTGTTCTAGATTGGTTGTTAGTTTTCCTCTCCTCTCTTGGTTTTTTCCCCTTCTTGCATTCTCCCCCCATTTATGCTATCATTTTTGTCCTCGCCTTTCCAATGATACATGAACAGAGAAAGACAAAGCACAGGCCAACCTATTATAATTTTATGGTTGGCCATCATTGACCCGGTCCCTCTTCAACTCCTATTTCACCTCCCATCCCTTCCATAAGACATGTTGGTCCTCCCTTATCTGATTAAAAATGGGTTGATGAAGATAATTCCATAACTGATGTCAAGGAAGAGGTTCCTATGGTTCCTCCTCAAGCACCTTTGGACTCTCTCTTATTCTTTGCCTGAAACCTTCAAGAACCCCCTCATAATTCTGGATGACTGCCTCAAAGTATCGACCCTGTGTTAGAAGTGGTGGGTTGTTTGGTTGAGGAAGAGACCCCTCCAGCATGGCATGCAAAAATAATTGTGGAGAAAACACAATTCATTAATGCGCCTCAACCAGCTTCAACCTCTGATCCATATATGCCCAACACTCATAGTTTCTTGGAAGAACATATGCATCTCATCTTCGAAATGTGACGGGACATGACCAATCAACTTCATCGCCAATATATCCTCAACCATCACCTGGATGCTTTGTTCGATCCTCTCTCAGGAAAGCCTGCCAAGAGAAGGTTCTCAGCCTGTTGCCAACCTTATGTATTCGCTCCTGCACAAACACACTCTCCCAGTGTCAATGGCAACCTGGGTTCACCTACTATTTAGTTTTATTTTCTGTTGTTATGTTCCTAGGTCAAGACAGGCCATAGTTACAATTTTGTTTACGACTAGTTTTGTTTGTCTGTTCTTCTCAAATGTAAACAAAAACATGAATATTTTCTCTTCCTTTCCACCTATCCTGGTTTCCATATGTATGGTAGAACAAGTGGCAAGCTTTGCCATGTGTACTGCTATGAAGACTTTTTAAGGAAATACAATTTTTGTTTACAAAAAAAAAACTTGAAATGAAAAATAAAGAAGCTAGTAAAAGAAGGGAAATTAATCATGCCTAGGAGTGGCCGAAACCAAGTATCAATTGAAAGACAAAGAAAATATACTTTAGATAAAGAATATATGAGAAGAAAATAAAAGAGAATAAAATATTACAAGAATCCAACTAACCCGCAAAAGAAAGAATGAGACAAAATACATCAAAGGATATCTAAATTAAGAGAATCTATAAGAAATGAAAATTCTTGTTGACCCATAACAAGAGAAGAAATTTTGCAATGCCAGTTTTATGGGATATAACCCTACTTAAGTTGAGTTAGGAGAACTAATCAAGAATGGAAGTGGAAATACCTTAAATAGTTCTTGAATCTATAGAAATATATTATTAAGTAAATGCGATGCTAACCTTACCTGGATTAAGTCAAGAGAACCATTGACAACTCATAAGTTGAAGAGTTTGATAAATGTAAAGGCTAGCATGGGAGCCCTACCAATAACAAATAATGAAGAATATATGGAGAATGTTGATTTTTTACGAACAATAATAAGACTGTTAGATTTCATAAGACAAAGTATGAATCTAAATGATACCCTCTAGCAAAATTTACATATTGGACATGGAACAACATCTATATGCATTTGAATAGATGAAAGTGGACAAATAAAAAATAGAATAATGATCTAGATGACATAAAATGAAGAAAAAATTGTCCCCAAAGAAGGTGAAAACCAACTTATATTTATTTGAGTCAGAAGTCTCATGGGAGTGCCCCTGCTCCCCTGCCCCCAAATTAAATTTAAGTAAGAAGGAAACACAAACGCCATCAACTAATGGTCATGTTGGTTCAAATAGTGACATTTATAGATTGAAAAGATGCAATGTGATAGAGTAAATAGATATAAAGTGCCAAACTGAATTGGAAAAACCTAAGTAGAAGTAAGAAACTATGACAACAATGCACATGTAATCAAAACTAGTGTACAAAATAAAACATCACTAGTTGATGAGCAAAGATAGCCAATACCTCTAGTACCACAAAAATCACTTTTAAAATAGCCCCCCCCCAAAAAAATTAGTGAATATTAACAATGGAAGTCTCCCTCTATACAAAGATGATAAAGATATCAAAATACATTGGTTCATTTGCAAAATAATTGGAACACTATGGACGTCACTCGTGAAACTAAGCAAATGCCTCAATTTGCAAGGGGATTTCTAAGAAGAGCACTAACTTGGTTCATGAATTTTATAGAGAAACACAATAGGAAAAACATTGAAATAAAGAATGACTTCATGTTATTCTTCAAGTCCCAAGAACCTAAGTGCTTAGCTGCACAAAGACTCAAAGAAATCAAACAAATGCCAAAGAAAAATATATCAAAGACAATGATACAATATTTAAGTATTTTCTCAACCAATTATATGGACCCCTTCTGATGGTGGTCATTCTACAATTTACCCTGTGTCTAGATGAACTACAACGAGTTATGATCGGTGTGGATGATTGCCTCCTTCCCAAGAATGTAATTCCTCTACTGGTGGAAACATTGCACAATAGAGTACATTTATTTATTGTAATTAGGGTACTTACGAATGACATTTGATAGTGTCTCACTGCGATAGGCCACGAGGTGTCTGTGCTGAGTGAGAACTACGCCCAAAACATAGTTTGAAGCATATGTCTCAATCTCAAAGGGTTGTTGCAATTCCAGTAATCAAAGCACTGGGGTTGAGCACAAGCGCTGGTTCAAATCATCGAACTTGGCTGAGGGCCCATGCAATATGGGAGAATCCCAACACAAACCTGCAATAGAAATTGGTCAGGCCTAAAAATCTCTAAAGCTCAGTGAGTGTAGTTGGGGATGGCCAATCACAAATGACCTGGATCTTGGCTAGATCCACATGCACCCCATGATTATCAATAATATATCCTAGGTTCTGGACCTTTTCCATGCCGAAGGAGCATTTTTCCAAATTCGCACATAGCGTGTGCTGCTGTAGAGTGTGCAGAACCTATTGAATATGTTGCAAGTGTTCCACCCAATTCTTGTTACAGATGAGGATTTCATCTAGATACACCACCACAAATGAAGTGGTGAAAGTACATAATATATCATCCATCATCCTCATGAAAGTTGTTGGGTCATTTGTCAAACCAAAGGGCATGACCAACCGTTCAAAACTACCTTCTTTGGACTTGAAGGAAGTTTTCCATACATCTGTCTGCTCTATTAGGACCTGATGGTAGTGAGAATTCAGATCAATCTTACTAAAGTATTTCCCCCCTTGAACTGTTCAAGGAGATCATTGATTCAGGATATCGAGTATCGGTTCCTGACTATGATTTTATTTAGGGCTTGATAATCGATGTAGAGTCGTCAAGTCTCATCTTTCTTTTGCACAAGCATGATTGGTCTTTCACACGGTGATGAGTTGGGTCATATTTTCCCCTTTTGGAGTAATTCTTGGATCTGACACTTGATCTCCTCATTTTATAATAGAGAGTGGTGATAGACTGGCCCATTGGGTAGCAGTGCACCAGGGGTCAGATCAATTGAATGCTTGACATGACAGTGTAGAGGTACCCGAGTGGGTGAGGAGAAGATGCATTTGTATTCTTCCATGACCTTATCCACTTACTTCTGTTTCATGGAGAGATCAAATGAAGAGGCCATGGATGTGGCTACAACCTTCTGCTCACTTTGAGAGTGAATCATGAAGAAGACAAACTTCTCGTTCTGAGAGATGACCTTCCTACATTGCTTGGCAAAGATCAAGGAAATGCAGTAGGTGGACCTACCTCGAGTATCGTATACAATTTCTTGTCCAAAGTAATAATAACACTATGAGGCCTAGACTCATATACAACATGACATTTCCATAAATAAGGTTGGCCCAAAAGAACATCACAAACTTCAATGGGAGTGACATCACACAATAACTCATCTTTGAAGGGCTTGATGTTGTAGGACATGTGAAATTATTGGCTGACACGAAGATCACTTCTGATGGTATATGGCTTCTTGTGTATAATTGTCGATAGGGCCAACCTCTTGAAGACCTATGAAAATATGAGGTTTTTCTGGCTACTGATATCAACGATGAAGTGCATCAAAGTACCCTTCACCCACATCTATTTATGAAAGAGGTGCTCGCCTTCCTCTGGCTCATCAGGTTCCCAGGGATGGATATTGGTGGTAGCAACAATGGTACTGGGTTATGTGTCAATAATTTGTCTCCCCTTTTCTTTTTATGACTTAGATTTGGAACCCGCATCTAATTCAAAGGCTTTCACCTTTGCCACCAATGATTGTTTTGAGCGACAATCGACAGTTTTATTCCAGGATCTCTTATGGAAGTCGCACCACTTCCCGATGTCTTTCTTCATCTTTCCATTGTCCTTCTTTGTTTATGAATTAGATTGGTTTTCTCGAGGCTGTACATATTTTCTCTACCCTTTGTTCTATGGGTTGGGGCTGCCCTTTCCCTGCTTCTACTGTGAGGGGTTCCTAGACCCAAACTACCGCATATTTTTTTTAATCTTCTGCTCGATTTTGACAGCATATCGATAGGCCACACCTAAGAATGAGATGTACAGAAACTCCATTTCTATCTTGATGTATCTATGAAAACCATTGTGGTACTTGAGCACCAAATTTCACTCATAATCTTTGATTCCCAGCATGGTGCACAAGGTATGGAATATATTTGTGAACTCTGGCACTGTTTGGTCCCTTTCTTTCCGCAGTGTGGTCCATCTTGTATATAGGTCATAATAACTTCCAATAGGGTAGTATTGTTCCTTAATAGAATCCATGAAGGACTCCTAGGTGAGTGCGACTGTAAATAATGAGGGTTCCTCTATTGCCTTTTTCTCATAGAAAGTCTCCCACCAATCTTTGACATGGGGGATGACTTTGGGGAGTGAAAATGTATTATTTTTCTCTTTTGACATCCAAATAGTTCCAACAACCTTTGAAAGACTAGGAACAAACTCTTCTCGTAGAGATGAACTCTACCCAATATTGACCAAAACACATTAGAAAACATAATCTCCTCACACATTATTAATACAAGTAGTAGTTACATATTCCAACAATTAGATAATTTGTTTATTTCCAACATAATGAACACAAAAGTAGGTCAATGGGATCCTAATGTCAAGGATTCCTTGAATAATGGAAATAAAAATAAATGAAATTATTGAGCCCTTAAAAAATTTCAATATGAAAAGTATTCCTACCATTTCTAGAGTAGAGAGCACTTTCAAACACATATTTTTCAATTACTTTATTTCCTAAGATTGTTTCATTTAACAAAAGGAGGGGATCTACTTCTAAATAGTTTGGAGTACAAGACACTAAAAATACAAAATGGAAATCCTATAATACATAAGACAAAAGTGCATAATTTACTCTTGGGTAACTTGAGTAACATCCTCATTCTTTTGGTGATGCCATTTGTTTCTTGTTTCATTATATTGTTTGTATCAAGTATTCCTACATTTAACTTTCTAATACTTTTATATTTTCTATCTAAGAGTCAAGACTCCATGTAATAGGGGATTGAGTGAAACATTCTCTTCCATCCTAATTCCAAATTTGGAGGAAACCTTCATCAAATTCAAGAGCTTTAATATTAGCTAAGGAAGTTGCTTCACTATTAAACTTTAAATACACATACCTTATTTATTTGAGAAGGAATTTAGTACCTGTAACATTTCTAAATCTAGTGCAAGAAATGTAACACCTATGTTGAAATTCCATACAATCATAATCACTTAATATAAGACATGTGTTGTAAGAGATTTGTTTTACCATAATTTTTCAAATTTTATAGATGGGATAGCCTGCAACCTACTCATTTTACATTTTACTAATGTTAAATCTTCCACATTTGAATCCAACTATTTGAATCTAAATAATAGGATGAGAGAAGTAAGAAGTTAACTTTACGATTTCAATATTTAAACAAAAACATAACAAAATACCAAGTAAAATATCTCCTCCTTGGTTTGTTGAAGTTGATCATTTGTAATGTATTCTAATGAGTACTATGAATATTCCTACAAGAGTTCTTTTCCCACTTTCCCATAGTGAAATAGAATTATCCTCCTAGCCAAATAGGAGCCTAGCCAACTTCCTAGCTCCAAGAAACCTTTCAGTCTCTTGGCCCTCCATGCCCATGACTCCAAGAACAACAATGCACATATGCTCTAAGAATATTGTCACAAGAAATGAGAAACATTGGTGTGCACACATACATGAAATGTAATGATGTTTTTATGTTTATGCATGCACTAATGCATATTTTCATCTTGTGCACCAAAGCATTTTGAAACGATAAAAATGTAATCGTACATTATGTCATTAAAACAACATTGCTTTCTCACAATTTTTAGCACCAATGTGTATAACTCATAAAAATACACCGTTTAGTGAGTTCAAAAGAATGCAATGCACCAATATGTATACATATTTTTTAATACAAATTTTTAATTAATCATCTCAAAATCAAATATTTGTTATAATTATATTGATTTTTATATTTTTGTTATTGCATTTTGATATAATGATTGCATTAATTCGTTATCCAATGGATTACACCTCTATTATTTGTAATAATGTAAATAATCCATATATTAATTAATCAACAACACAACATTTGACAATGTAATAAAATAAGAAACATTTTATTATATATGAATAAGTGACCCATCATCATACAAAATGGGACAATGTAAAGGTCTACAATAATCAAAATGCAACCAAGATGTAATTTTTACACTCATTGGTAACATGTCCTCATGCAATTGGGACAATTTGTCGAGCACAATAAACAAAATCCCTAATTTTCACAGACAAATATTCCAAAACAAATGACTTGCAGTAACGTTCAATTATGTTGATTGTCATTCAATATCGCTTGAACTGCTATTATCGCTAGAGCTGCATACATGCTTCATTTCTTCATCACTTGTAGGTGATATTGTACTTTCGTTATTTAACCTAATGTTTTCTTGATCGACTTGTTTTTGATGTTCCACCTCTTCATGTTCCATATACAAACATAGAAATAAACTATAATAAGTATGTCTACATTTATATATAGTAGAATATACATGCTTGCGTAAATACAAAAGTTTACCATAGCAATGACTATTTCATAAACAATACACAATCTTTTGAATCCATGCTCCATGCTGTCTCTCAAAATATCTTCTGCTGGATGCACTCCATACTTTGTTTCTTGCATGTGTACTATGCCATGACAAAGCACAATCAATATGATTAATATAAAGGTTTCTTGTTGTTCCATTAATTATAAAACAAGGGAAGTTAAACAACATAGCTACTAAGAAATTGTTCAATTAAACCTTGATACTTCAATATATACTCACAACCCATACTTAACCCAATGTCTATCAATTCTTCAGTTGACTCTTCTTTGTATGTTAGCACCTATTAGAAGACATCAATGGATGAGTGTAAATTAATTCTTTAAATACAAATATCATAACAAATATGAAATTTTAAGAAAGATAAAAAAAGTAAGTACTCACAAACTTTGCGATCTACCCTTTTATTCCTTGTCATCCTGCCTTATGTGTTGAATGTGTTTCATTATTTTTTTCTTTTCTACAACAAAACAATTGAAAATTAGTATTTCGTGTGATAATTAAATTTGATGTACATAAAAGAATAAATGGATGATCACATACCTCTTATGCACATAGTAATTGTTGGGATGACTCCTCTTGCAATGCAATTATGTTCATTTCTTTTACCATCTCCTTCTACACTTTTTTGAACATCCACACCAACATGTTTTGGTTTTTCCCTCATTTGTCCCTTGGGCCATGACATGCCTTAACCAACACACATCATTAATTTAAACCTACAAATAATTCAAATATAATAAAATTTTAATACAACTTAAAGAACTTGTTTTGTTCTCTTTTTGGGATGAGCTACCATCACACTTACTACAATAAGTGGTTTTCCTTTAACTTCTATCGGCCATATTCTATAAAAACAAGACAAGAATCATCAGATATAAAAACTAAGATTTAAAAAATTAAAATAAGATTAACAGAAACACCAGTGCTCTATTAATTAACAAAAGAACCGATGCTATATAAATTAATAGAAGCATCGATGCTATATTGATTAATGGAAGCATCGATGCTATATTAATTAATGGAAGCATCAATGCTATATAAATTAATAGAAGCATTGGTGCCTCATTACTGTTTATTGCACACTTCTGAACATGTGAACACAATTATTTTTATTTTAAACTCCGCGGTGCTATTGATAAGAACATGAGAAACGATGAGCTTTGTTATTGGGGGAGCACCGGTGCGCTTTTTTATTTGGAAGAACATCAATGTGATTTTTTATTGGGGGAGCACTGGTGCACTTTTTTATTGGGGAGCAATGTGGTGCATTTTATTTCTTATAAAATTAAAAACAATATTTTAGAATTTATATTAATAACAATTATTGGAAGAACTAGGGTGTTATGTTTTGGAGCACTAGTGTGCTTTGTTATTGGGAAGAATACCGGTGCGCATGTGCGCATGATCGACTTAGGAGCACCAATGTTTTTCACTTGAACAAAGTTATTTTTATTTTAAACTCCGCGGTGCTGTTGATAGGAACATGAGAAACGATGAGCTTTGTTATTGGGGGAGCACCGGTGCTCTTTTTTATTTTGGAGAGCATCAATGTGATTTGTTATTGGGGGAGCACTGGTGCACTTTTTTATTGGGGATCACTGTGGTGCATTTTATTTCTTATAAAATTAAAAACAATATTTTAGGATTTATATTAATAACAATTATTGGAAGCACTAGGGTGTTATATTTTGGAGCACCAGTGTGCTTTGTTATTGGGAAGAATACCGATGCGCATGATCGACTTAGGAGCACCAATGTTTTTGACTTGAACATGCACATCAGTGCACTATTCCTGTATAGTGCGCACCGTGAACCGCATAAGCATTTTTAAAAACAAAAATAACAACGACATGGTTTGAGATCCAATGCAATGAGTGATATCCCATTGCAACAAATACCAAATTTCCCATATACAAGTAAATAAAAACTATACAAATATGTTTCTTTAAAACAAACTACTTGTGAAATATAGAGAGGAAAGCCAAGAGAAACAAACATGAAGCTAGAGTTTCCAATATTGAATGTAACTCTGAAACCCTTTTATTTATTTTTTATAATGCACTGAAATTTATTTGAATCAAATAGGGGAAAGATTGAGATGATGAATAGAATAAAATCAGATACCTAGAATTTCTCCTCTGCAAATTTATATGTAAATTTGGCTCTTCAAAAAAATCTACCCACTCCAAAGAATTCGCTTGTAAATCTCTCTTCCACAAATCTCCCCTCTAAATTTTGGGAAAATAATGAAATAATGATTAGGGTTCTCATTTATAAACACATACATTTTAAAAATATAAAATTCTTGCTCATTTTTTCGCTGTATATTTTGGCACATTGATTTGATTTGGTATTTTTTTAATTTTACCCTTTAACGATGCACCTGACAGTAATATTCACCAGTGCATTTATTTTTACTGAAAAACACCTGGGATGTATTGGTTTCGAAGCACATTGTGTAAGGTTTATGGTTTTTAAATTATTATTTTTTGTTTAAAAATTGTTTTTTCTGATGGATTTGTTATATGAGCACCGATGTGATTTGTTATTGGGGGAACACTGATGCACTATGTTATTTGGGAATAAATGATGCACTTTGTTATTAGGGGAGAATTGGTGTTCTTTTTTATTGGGGAACACCAAGACACTTTTTTATTGGGGAGCATCACGATGCATTTTATTTCTTATAAAATAAAAAAAAATATTTTAGTATTTATGTTAATAGTGGTTATCAGAAGCACCATGGAGTTATGTTTTGTAGCATCGGTGCACTTTGTTATAGGGGAGAACATTGTTGATTAAGGTTGGTTGTCATTGATGTCAACCATTGAAGAAATCCCGATAGCACAAAGGTTTGGGTAATGGACCCAAGTTTGTTTGATGTAAAGATGACTCAATATTGTCTTGTCATGGTTGATAAGAAGTACAGATGTATGAACTCCAAAGTGGTCCCCTTATGGTGAAATCCCTCACAGGAAGACTCTTTACAGATTGAGTTATCATAGAAGTATGGTTAGAGAACCCATGCTTAATTGTGGAATAATGAGATAAAGGACAGTGAATTTGTCAGTGAAACTATCCTAGATGCATAGTGCTTGTCATGCCATTTTCAGTGGTATGTGGAACGTCACATAACTCCTCACAGTTAGAGAGTTATGACCATATGAAATTGGATAACCCTCATGAGTCTTATAGAATCCCATAAGAGTCAAAGTGTCTTGCAAAAGAAATTATTTTAAATGGAGAAGCCCTAAAAGAAGGAAAGTGTAAGGCTACATGAAGATATAAATAAGAGGCAAAACTCACTCATTAAGGACACACTTGTACATATTGTATATCTATTTTCTTGTGTAAAGTTTATTGTAAATACTTGCAGATACATATGAAGTGGCGAACGTCTGAGGTAGAATGAAGGTTGATGACTAAATTCTCAGAATTACAACAAATACAAAAAACCCTATTTTCTGAGGCGTACGCAGGTTGTCTGTGTATAGGGTGAGCACATGTATGCGAGATGTCTTTGAATAGGGTGCGTACATACATTGGATGACTGTGTATAGGGTGAGTACATGTACGCATACTGTTTGTGTGTAGGGTGCATACGTACGCGGGTTGGCTGTGTATAGGGTGAGTACATGTTGATAAATCCATGGAAACTTGAGAAGATGAAGATGCAGAGGTTCTAGATTCTGAGATCAAGCTCCCAGGAAGGTCTAAAGTGCTTAGATACATCAGATCCATCCATTGATTCAAAAGGTATGTCTTATTTCTATGAATAGTTGGATTTTGATGTATGCATGAGGAATGAAAATGGAGATTTGAGGATTCTCCCTAGAGATAATAGTGGCCACATATGATTTTCTGTATAAGTTGTATCTACAAAAATACAATGATGGTATGTTCATCATTGATACTTCTTGTGAGGCAAATCTTGCATTTCTTGGAATATGGATAAGGGTTTTTATGGTACATGGTTGAGAGCTTGTATTTGTGTAATAGTTTATGTATTTAGAGGCTGAATATCAGAAAGGGTTTGATGACTAATATCATGTGAGGGATATTATACTTGTTCATGATTACACACACCTATGTGGCACATCACTAGAGAGAGACATATTTTCCTTGAGTAAAGGTTATGTATGAGGATGCATGCACAAGGTACAATTATAGTCTGGATATAGTGACAGGTTATAGATCTATGTGAAAGAAGTAACAGAGGGTCAAAAATTTTCAAAAAAAAGGAAACCCTAGTTTTCAGAAGGCATATGCAGGCTGCATAATAGTTAGGGAATGTACACACATGAGATGCATAACAGATAGGGAGCGTACATACGTGGGCTGCAGTGCTACAAGTCATGTACCTATTTTATTTTTGTAGATACATGTTCATTTTAGGTACATATTGATTACAGGGCAGTTGTACATATTGGATACAGGTCAATGGTATAGGTTGATACAATTGTACATTAATATATCTCACAATGACAGGTTTTCAGTGGTTCCATCATTCTACTTATACTGCAGGGTGGTTGGATGGGGCAAGGAAAGGTGGTTGTAGCCACCTTTCAGTTGTAGCCAGAGAACATAGGGGGTTTCAACATCCTTCTGGTTGTAGCCAGAGAATTGGGGAGTTGGAGCTTCCCTCAGGTTGTAGCCTGAGAAACTAGGGGGTTGGATCCCCCTTCCAACTACAGCTAGAAAACAAAGGAAGTTGGTACTTCCAATGCATGCAATTCTTCAAGACATATAAGAAAAGTCATTCTGTGGTTTTCTCCCACTTTGGGTTTCCACGTAAAACATTGGTGTACTGTGTATGTGTGTGATTGTTCATTTCTTATTTCTCATTATTGGATAATAATTCTACATTGACATAACACTTGGATTATTTGGTTAAAAAGGACTATAATTGCGCTATTACTTATTCACCCCCCCCTCTTAGCAATTCAACAATTGGTATCAGAGCGGGTTCCTTGAGAAATCAGTTTAACCATTGAAAGATAGATCATGGAGAGAAAAAACTTGTATAAAAATGGAATACCATAGTTTTATGGACAAAAGTATGCTTTTTGGAGCATAAGGATGAATACATATATATAGGCACAGGGATTTGAAATTTGACAATTGATTGTAGATGGATACACATCACTAGCAGTTCCACCAATAAATGACAAAGCAGTGAAACTTGGTCAGAATAATTCCAAAGCCACAAATTCACTTTTGAATGGTCTCAGTGAAACAATATTCACCAAAGTTGCACATTGTAAATCTGCTAAAGATATTTGGGACAAACTTCCAAATATTTATGAAGGAGATACAAAAGTCAAAGCAGCAAAGCTTCAAACTTACATAGGTCAGTTTGAACAACTAAAAATAAAGGAAGATGAGAATATTGCAGCCTACTTCTTACTAGTCGATGAAAAAATGAATGTAATCATAGGATTGGGAGAATAAATTGAAGAATCTGTACTTGTTCAAAAGGTACTAAGATCTCTTCCTATGATATTTAACAATAAGATATCAACACTAGAAGAAAGATAAGATCTAAACTCAATAAGCATGGATGAACTGCATGGAATCTTCACAACATATGAAATGAGAACTGAACAAGAAAATCTAGATGTAAAAGAAGAAGCCTTCAAAGCATCCAAAATATCAAAGCAAAAGAAAAAGAAACAAGAAGAATATAACAACAATAGTGATGTCTCTGAAGATGATGAAGAAGTGACCAACTTCGTCAAAAGACTGAACAAGGGAACCAACTGTAGGTATAGAGGTAAGCTTCCTTTATTTTGTTTTAATTGTGATGGTATTGGTCATTTTGCTAACAAATGTCCTCATAAGAAAAAGAGAAATGATGAAGGTTACTCAAAAGGCAAACAAACATATAAATGCAAAAGAACTACAAATAAAGTTTTCAAGAAAAGATGATGCACCAAAGAAGACGTCTCATCATCAGATGAAGATGAAGTCAGTGACAGTGAGACAGAAAGAGTTCTATTCATGGTAGTAGAAGAATCTGATAAAGAAGATTTTGAAGAGGTAGAAGTTGACTTTCGAGAATAATTAATGTGTGCCATAGAACTTATCAGAAGAGAAAAGAAGAAAAACAAGAAACTACAGGCAAAATTAGACAAGAAAGAAGACACTCAAGAACTAGAACAAATGATCACAAAATTGAAGGTTCAATCAGAAGAAGTTAAAAGAATTGAAGAAGCACTCAAATAAAAACTAGAAGAAAAGGACATGGTCATTGGAAACTTGGAAACATAAATTGTTACATTAAGAAAGGACATTCAAAAGAAAAATATGCAGAATAGATCAAACATTTTGGATGACATTATCAATAGTAAAAAATATCATTTTGACAAGACCAGACTTGGATACAATCAGAAAGAAAAGGGATCAAGCTCCAAAACAATAGAGAAATAAACATATGCAAAAATCTATGCAGAAACAATCAAAGGGGATAGAAGGATATACAAGGAAGATTACAGGGACACTCCTCCACCGAGAAGATTTAGATTTCATAATCAACAAACAACAGATAGGCCTCAAGAAGAAGAAGAATTCATAAGAACACCTCCTTTCAAAAGATCCTCAACTCCCATGTATCAAACTATATATTTTGGTTTATGTTATGCATGTAATAATTTTGGACATAAAGCTGTAAATCGCAGAGCTAACAACAAGAGAAATAACAACTTTGAGAGTCATACACAAAGGGGTTATTCAAGAAGTCCTAGTGAAACACATAGAAGAAGTTACAACAGGTTTGAATATTTGAGAAACTGAAGTGGAATGTTACAAATGTAACAATTTTGGACACATGGAAAAAGAGTGCAGAATGACAGTCCCTCCTAAAGAACCTCAACAAAATAACAATAGTCATAGACAAGAACCTCAGAAAAGAACATGGATAAGAAAGAAATATCAGTATAACAATGAAGAATGCACAATTTCTCTACAAGTTAAGCAGAAGAAACATGGTTGGTATGTTGACAGTGGGTGTTCAAAATACATGACAGGTGATAGAGAAGCATTTCTTACATTACAAAAGGAAAGAGATGGATCAGTCTCCTTAAAAAATTATGATTCAGCCAAAATCATTGGAAAATGCACAGTTCAAATTGGGAACAAGAATGAAAAGGCAGAAAATGTTCTACTAGTAGAAGATATGGAACATAATATTCTAAGTGTGAGTCAAATGTGTGACCAAGGTCATAAAGTTACTTTTGATTCACAAAAGTCTGAGATAAGAAAAGAAGGTTCAGGGAAATTGATTGCTACAGCTGCAAGAACTTCAAGCAACATATATGTGTTAAGTGAAATTGGAAATAAAAAGTGTTGTCTAGGAAAGGAAGATGAAAGTTGGCTATGGCACAAAATAATGGGTCACATACATTTTGATAACCTTGTCAAAGTCAACAAAAGATAAGCAGTCAGAGAAATTCCCCAGATCGCGAAACCAACCAATACTTTAGGCAAGCATTGTCAACAAGGAAAGAAAACAAAGATCAGATTCAAATCAAAGGAATATTCAATGACAAGACCACTAGAAATTGTGCATACTGATCTAGTTGGACCAACTACAACAAAGGGATTCAAAGGTGAGAAATAATTTATGTTATTAGTTGATGATTATACAAGAATGACTGCAGTTTTCTTTCTCAAGAATAAGTCAGAAGCTTTTGAAAAATTCAAGATCTACAAGGAAATGGTTGAAAATGAAATGGATTCAAAAATCAAATTCTTGAGATCTGACAATGGACGAGATTTCACCTCAAAGGAATTTATGGACTACTGCAACAATCATGGAATAAAAAGGTAATTCTCTGTTGCTAGGACACCTCAACAGAATGGAGTTGTTGAAAGAAAGAACATGCCAGTACAGGAAATGGATTGAAAAATGATAATGGATTCAAAATTGATAGATATTTTTTGGACACAGGCAGTTCATACAACAATTCACATTCAAAACAAAGTAATGCTCAGAAACAACACCGAAAAAACTCCTTACGAGCTATGGAAAGGAAGACCAACAAATGTGAAGCACTTCAGAGTTTTTGGAAGAAAATGCTATATCAAAAGAGAAGATGGAAGAATGGGAAAGTTTGAATCTCGTGTGGACAAAGGATTACTTGTTGGTTACTCAAGTACAAGGAAAGCATACAAGTGTTACAATCTAAGATTAAA